>CM056168.1:41861231-41899059 GCA_029691765.1 Entomobrya proxima | reverse complement strand
ATCGGCCACTCTGGTGGAAAAACCTCACCAATTGGCTATGATCCCTTCTCTTTCTCGGGAGAGTGATCTTTACAGTTCTTTTTCAAACTGCCGACTGGATGAAGAGCAGTGGAGGCGCTCGGCCTTAAATACTGCTCGATTCTCCAGCGCGGCTTACATTTTGCATTTAAATAACATTGTAATAATTTGCTGCTTATTTGTGTATATATTTTCGTTGCAACCACTGCATTCCCTTCCGCCTTTGTTTTAATGCATCTAAAAATACTCCAAAAACTTTCCCACACTACACAAACAACAAAAAGAGCAAGTGTCCCCAACTGTTTCCCTTTCTGTTTCTTTCATCATCCCTGCCTACTGTTCTCAGAATAAAGTCCCACTCCCACAACATCTTGCCCTTTCTCATCGTAAATTTGGGTGACATGTGGCCATAAAATCACCATCCCCTTCCTCTCTTTTTCTATCCCAACAGTGAGTACAAGTTTTATAATGTCACCGGAGGTTATTCACAGTACACACCTGATTTTCTTTGCAATAACAAGTTTGCATATGAGCTACGTAAACCCTATTGGGAGGAACTGCTTAACATCAATGTGTCAAAACGCATGCATAAACGAAATTATCTCCAGTGTGAAGTTGTATTGTATTTAATGCCAATCCAGTGCTATTCATGGTCACTAGTAGCTACATATTCGGATCAAAGTGCTGAACCTTACATAATTGGAAACCATTCTCCTGAAAGTCCAAACCCATATGGTTGGCAAGATAATAGATATATGTGCTTTGTTGGACACGTATTCAGTTTAATACAGCCACTTTCTAATAATTTGTATTATTATTTCGACATTCCAAATGAAGAGTCTCTTCATTATTTTAGCGCTTGGAAAAAAGTTTATTTTGAGGTTTCTACTAGTAACAAACACCAATTCAAAATTAATAGAATATTTATTGTAACTTTGAATTACGCCAAGAAAATAAGGGAAATTGTTGAAACTTGCAATTTACTTCCTTTTCTCCTTACCGGAGCTTGTGCGGTTAACTGGCCAAAAAATAGTTATTACTCAGTAGAAAAATTAACAAGTCAAACAGATATTCAAAGTGTGAATTTCTATGCAAATAAAGAAGACAGTATGATTTGGAGATTTCTGCCCGAATCTGAAAGAGCTACAAATTACGTGAAAACATTGAGCGATCTTAAGCTACGCAGGAAATATTTCTACAAACGTTCAAACTTCAGCAATGAAATTATCCATCCGGAAATAATTGTTTATAGTACTCTTTTTCCAAACAGCACGATTATGATAGACGAACTTCTTGGAATGGTAAATGCTCCATTGCTATATCAAACAAGTGATTTTCGTATTATGGAACCACACCTTTACACAATACACAAGCGGGGCTGGTCTTTTTTGATTTGTTCCAATTTAACAGATTTTGACAACCTTTCTTTGTTTGGTTTTACTTCAGCATTTGACTGTTATACTTGGTCAACCATACTAGTTTTAGCTGTTTTCACAGGTTACGTGGCAGTACATTTTGCTAGGAAAATAGAAAAAAATTTAAAGCTTTCAGCTTATTGCTTTCCGTTTAAAGTGCTGCTTGAGTTGGGCACGGATACTATACATAACGTAAGAATTTTAGCAGCGGTGTGGATACTGATGGGTGTTGTAATTTCTAACGCTTATAAAGGAGATAACATAACCAAACTGATTTCACCAATTAGTAAGCGTGTTCCAGAATCATTTGAGTCACTTGTTGAGAAAAATTTCACATTTTTCTCTCAATTTGAGTCAATGAACGACGTTTTACCTTATATGCAAAAAAGCTTTAACGACGTTAACAATTTTATTCAAATGATGGGTATAAATCTTGGGCATAAGGATTTAAATGACTTATTTAGAAATACAACCAGTTTTGATAAATTTTATTTACGTGGCAACAAAACAAAATCAACTTTACTTGAGGAGATTGGTATAAGGATAAATCGTGTTAAAAATTACTCTTTTTCAAAACTTATGGAACCAGAACTATTTGCAAATTTGATTGGATCATGTGAAAACAACAAATATGCGTACATTGACGAGTGGAGTAGGATATATAAATCCTACGCACAGTTTAAATATGAGTATCAACACAGTACAAACTATTATAAAATAATAAAAAGCAAGCAGTCACTTCCTCCTTTGCAAGCCCGTTGGATAATTGAAGGATCTCCGGTTAGTGTGGACACGCTAACAATTGGCATACGCATTATGGAGGGAGCTGGTATATTTGACATTTGGTCCAAATGGGCGGATAGACTTGAAACCTGGAATGACACAGTTACTTTAGCAAGATCGGAGCCATTACTTAAACCACTGACTACTAGAGATAACATTGTGGTAGTATTTTTTGTTTACTTGTGCCTTGTTGTAATTCCTCTTATTGCTTTTACCTGCGAAGTGTTAATAAGAAAGTACAAGTATTTCTATATGCTAGTCTGTAATACATGGAAAATTGTGCACAAGCATGTTAGAAAAATTCTATTTAAATGTTTGAAAAAATGCACAAAACCTAAACGTTAGTTTGTATTGCTATTAACGTTTATCAAATCTTGTCAATCTAAAGAATATACTACAAGAGAATTTTTTAAAGGATGTGTTGTTGCCAGACCTTCAGTGAACAATATTATAATACTAAATGTTCATAATACGTGCTCTTAACTAATAATGTAAAAATTATGAAAATCCATATAATAATGTTGAGAATAAAATGAATTATAGCGCAACCGACTTGGATTATTATACAAAGCACCCATAATCCAACAGAAGTTTGAGCACCTTTTTCATCTTATTATTTTTACTTTTTATTTAAAACGTGCAGAATGTTAGTTTATTACAGAATAAGCTACGATAAGCTACGTAGTAATTCTGATCCGTTTTTGGGAAGGAAATACACAAATTATCAATTGTACTCTTAGTGGAGGAAATGTATCCTACTTACCATTTAAATATACTAGTAACACCGTTAGTAGTTCTACAGGTTGTGTTTTAAACTTGAGATATCAATGCTTGGTCCCACTGAAATTCGTCACGCAGATGATCTTTTATGTTCATTGTCAAATTAAGTATAAACATAAACGTTACAAATAAATATTACATTCTGAAGGCGTGGAACTACTAGTACTTTTTGATATTACGGGATTCTTATTTATGCATTAGCACATTAATGCATTAATGCAATATGCATTATGCATGCAGGCTCAATTTTGCAGGTGTTTATTTAGCATTAATTTAGTGACACAAACTGCAATTAAATTATATTTCACGGTTTTTGTGTGACATAAGTGTGAAGCAAATTATTAATTCAACGGTAGCAAATAGTATTTAACATTTTTAACTCATTGTTTAGTTAGCATGACGGAAAGCTGATTGAGAACGGAGGGCGACGCTACTTAATGCAATACCATATGAAAACGGCGGTGACCGATGTTAATCCAAATTCGCATTTCACTTCTAAGTCCATGATTCACTTCTAAGTCCGTCCTTGTCCGTGATTACTCCAAGAAATATCACCATCGCAATACCTAGAATCTATAAAATCCGACATTATTAGTACTGTCCACAAAATGGATTTTCTGCATGAAGAGTTTACCGAATAAATCGAGCTTGGCGTAATTTTGAGTGCTTTTGCTCTAATGCTGCAAATATTTTATTGATGCCAGTAAAGAGCAAGACGGACTTCACTGGATTTCAGCTTTGCATTGGAGCTCGTAATGTGCAGATTGTTGGTTAGGCTCTCCATCTATAAATAAAATCATCAAACCCCAATGTTAACAATTCAACGTTTCTTGCCATTTCTAAAACTTACCCTTTGCGAGAACAGTAATCCCAAGTAAATAATTAAAGCGGACGAATAGAGCCAAGTCAAATTGGCAATGGCATGATATGCGTTAGAGTTTTTAAAAATGTAAGGCAAAATTGAAGTTTCATACGCAACTAAACTTAAAACTTTTAAGTAAACAATCATTCCAAACACTTTATCAAAAATTCGTAGGAGCCGAATCAAAATTTTGAAGGTTTTCTTAAAATTTGTAAACCGAACAAAGAATGTTTTAGAAATTGGCTGAACAAGCAATTGTTTCGAGTTATTCTCAAAACTCCAACCAAGTTTGCAAAGTTGCAAGAATATACTCAATATAAATAAATTAGCATAGTTCTCTCTTAGGCATGCAATAACATGTACAGAAAAATATACAGCGAGAACTAAATGTTTCTCTGTAGGTGAATTAGACAGAAGTCTTCCCAAATGATCGTAGTCTTTTCCTTTGTCATATAAGTCGTCAGGTATACTGAACTTGTACAAAATGAATGGTAAAAGTATTCCAATTGCTGTCATTATGAAAAACACAATGTGCCATGTCCAAGTATGATCCTATAAATAAATATTAAAATGTTGTTAGGACATATTTTAACAAATTCATCAAGACCACTACATGATACCTTCAAACACGTAGAAGATTTTCCACCTGAAACTTTTTTGTCGATTTTTTGAATAGATTCAAAGAGCTTTAGGATTAGTGCTTTACGCCGTATCTGAATATACGCTGGAGCCACCAGGTACGTTATGTTAATTATTACAACAAAAAAAGAAAGTATTGAGTCGGTTTCCCTGTGATCCAGTTTATTTGAACCCAATTCTTGAATTTGCCACCAAACCCAACAACTGTAGTGATACAATACTACCAAGGTTTGGAAGATGTAATGTATCTAAACATGAAATAGAAAGTGGTTGTTGTTTTAATAGTGTAGTTTTTTGTTTACAAAATTTTAAAATATTTTTTACCAAAAATATTCTGGATTCACGAAGCTCAGCTTTACCATCGTTGGTAAATCCAATTCCGTATGGAGCACAGCCAAAACATACAGCCCATTTGTAGTACATCTGTATGAATGTGAGACGCTGGCAAACTCCATTGCTTGACATCCTAAAATGCCTAGGTTACTTGGTAAAGTTCAGAGTTAACATAGTTATCCTTTTACACAAATTGCTTACATAAGATTAGTTTTCACTTCAATATTCAGTGTTTGAAGCAAAACTCTTTGATGACACGATATTTTGTTTTAACTGATGTATGATGCAAAGTTTTTGTTAACAAGAAACAATTACTGATTACTAATGCTAACTATGAAAAATGACTAAAATGCATTATAGTTCTTATTCCAAGGGCTAAATGATTTAGCCTAAATCATACGAAGTTGAATTAAAACATAAAAATATGAATTGCAACTCAAACAAAACCTCCTTTCGTTGCCTGAACATAAACACTGGCTGTAATTCACAAAATAAGTGGGACGAAATGCCGTGCAACAAACTACAAACAAACAAACCGAAAACAGAAATACCAACTCAATTAAAAACATAAAACTATTTTTGTATGAAAACAGAAAAGTATGTTGAACCGATATATTGTGGAAAGCTGATATATGGTATTTATAATCTGCTTCTCATTCTGGTGTAATTATAAAATTTGTAACAGGAAAATTACCCACGTGTAATGTTGAGTACCTAAATACGTTAGCATAAATGGTCAAAATTTGATAAACATATATTTGTCTATTATGATTATAGAAATGTTAAATGAAAGAAAAGTTACCGAATGTTAAATGTTTTAGTAGTTTTTGAATGGGATGCTCCCGTTTCAAAAAGATATCGAAACTGAGAACCCAAGAAATCCTTAAAAGCGATTTATAATTTGGCTCGTATCAGCAGTAAAAAGGATGGTATTTTATTAATCTAGGAGATTTGCTAATTATTGTAATTAATACTACCAAAATGCACAGGCGAATCTCGTTGAAACTAACTAATTAAACCTAAAATAAATAAAGTTATAATCTTGTCTAAGGTCATTGCTCTACGACCACAGAAATCTCAATTTTCAGTTGTAGAATTATTTTATTTCATAAATTGTACGTTACAAGTTACAATATTAATGCACTTTTTACATAGTTATAAATACAACAAAATATAACTCACCAAAGTTAACCTTTTCAAAACTAAACTATTACCTACTTCAAGTTATCCTCTGCCCTAACTGAAGTAAACCTAGAACAACGCCAGCTTATTCATAATTTAAAATCGTTTTATTATAATGAGTAAACTGGTATGCTGAACTTGTCTTTACAATAGACTAGGTAAATTACATCATCAAATACATCTTTTCGCCACTTAAGCGAAGTCAACCTTCAACTAATCCTCCTCTTCCGGTTCTTCTTCCTCAACATCTTCCTCCAGAGATGAAAATTCCTCAGGACTATGCCAATCATCATTGTCTTCATCATCCCCATTGCTGCTCTCTGCCATTTCTACATCTCTATCCAACTCTAAATCCTGTTCAATTTCTACATCCTTGGATTCCACCTGGCCCTTATCTTGATCCTCTTGACCAGAATTTACCTCAGAATTAGAAACGCCAGAATCACCAGACATTGACGTCTTCTGGAGAAGGTCACCAACTTCTGGAGGAACTAGAACTGGCGAAGACCTACGATTGCCTCCACTTCCGGATGGCGCAGTTTCATCAGTAAGCATGGAATTTGAAGCCGAGTTAACCTTCAAACCCAAAAGACCTATAAAATAAAGCATCATGTCGTGTCAACAACGTTATCTTAAACAATTCTCAAATTTTAACCATAATTCCGACTTTGTTAAACTTACTGTCAATCTCCTCGTCCAATAAGTCATCCTTCTCCTGCTTCGTCGCTTCCGGTTTCTTCGCCTTTCCAAATCCGGGATGTCTCTTCATAAATCCATAGTACCAATCATCACTGGCCAACCTTCTCACCTTGTTAAACCGATTCTCAATCCCGTTAGCCTCGCAGTACTCAAAGCAAATACGCCTCACGTCCGTCGATGACACCGAAAAACCTTGACTCAACAACCGCAACAAAGTTTGCTCCAAAACCTGTTCCTCCATTGGGCTCAATATTGACTTCTTTCCAGAAACATTAAGCTCCTCCAAGGTCAACATTCCTCCATTCTGAATCAACTTGTTGTAATGGCGGTACAAGGTGGCTTTAGAAATCCCGAACTTTTTGGTGGCTTCACGAAAACCTAGCTGGTTATTCTTAATGAGCGACAATGCCTCCAAAAGCTGGCTTTTGGACCAGCGGTCCACAGTTTTGCGCTTGTAGTTGCGAACCATTTTAGTGCAGAGAAATAAGCTAGAATTTTGTAGTCTTTGAGGGTCACGGAAGGTACCTTTTCAAACTCCAATACTGGATAACTGCTGACCTAGTAGGTCACCTAACTACTTAAGCTTCCAATTTTTCACTCAAGTTCATCAACTGCACAATCAAAAAGGCAACCAAATTGGATTCCAACATTATTCACATTTGCAGGTTCGTAATTATACACGACGTTTAATAATTCAGATTTATTATGGCGACCGATTCAGCATTGAACGTAAACCCAAATATGATTGAATAATGAACTTGGTGTTTGAAATCTTACGATGCCCCACAGCAAGCAATTACGCCAGGAACGTTTCACAACAAAGTCCAAGCTTGCCTTGGGTTTGCAATACCTGCTGAACAGGACCTTTCAATTTTTGCAATTTTCAAATTTCGGTCTTAACCTTAATTCATCTTAAGATATAATTTAAAACTTAAGATTAAATATGATTGATCATGCAAAAATAAACAACTAAAAAAATTATCAATGCTCTTCTAATGCATTATAATGCTAAAATTATCACCATTATTTTTCGAATTTTTAAAAAATTCAGATGATTAAATTTTCTAAATAGTTTGCTTTGGGTTTAAACTTCCTTGTAGAGGACCATGCAATTAGAACCATATTGAATATCATGTAAAATTTACATGATGTAATGACTTGACTTGGCTCACCTCAAATAAAAGACCAACCAGACCAAAAGCGTCATCCTGACTTAGGATTTCTAAGTATCTGAATCAAACGGTCGCATGAAACACACGGGGCTATTCATACCACCTGGAGGGATTATTCATCTTCCAAATCGGTTTTTCACGTGCACTGCGCTTCACCTGCCTTGCTCCTTCTCAAGCTTGGATAAGTTTAAGTACCTACTTATCAGGTGTACTGCTTATCTTCCCATACTATTTTATTCTAATCCCTTCTAAATTCCTATTTATAAAAAACAAACGGTGTGCTTCAAATTCCTTCAAAACGCTTTAAGCGTTACACTTATCGGTTCAGTAGCAACGTTTCTAATCAGTTACATTTTTTCTTCAACTTTTTGAAACGACAAATACTTAAAACCAAGTGTCGTGATGGAGTCTCGAGCTGAAGCTCCCTTAACCCGAAATCGAAAGAAACAGGAGGAGGAAAAAAAGAGAGATGCCAAGCGACGAAAGACCCAATTCCAACCCAGGAAGATCATTGGACGTAATGACATTGTGGTTAATCAGGCCATTGGAAAAATTAAGGTGGAGGATGTTAAACCCGATGTTGAGCAGTTGGAGAGAAATAGAGGGGATTTGGGAAATAAAGCAGTGACTGACGAGAGCTCTTTGGAGGAAATGGAGTTTGAGCATAGTGTTCAAGTGATTAAGGAGGAAGGAGAAAATTTTGATTCTGTGAATTTGTTGACCTCTGAGACGGGTACTGAAGGCTCTTTGGTGGCGACAGGAAATGAAATTGCTATGAATAATGACCAAGAAGTAAATTTGGTGACAGCAACAAGTGGTGTCAGTGCTACCGTCCAAAAGGACAGTGTAATTGACACTGGGGTGAAAATTGTAGAAAAGGATGATGTACTGAAAAGGATTGAAATGTTGGAAGATAAAGTGAACAAATTGCAGAAAACGGTTGTAGAGGGATCATCTCAGGTGGCTAGTAAAGAAACCGTGTCAGATAAGTGTGTGCAAGTGGAATCAGATAGTTTGTTGGAGAAGATAATTGCTGAAAAGAATGCTTTAATCCAGACACTGAAAGAAAATGCTACGAAAGACGCTGCAAAAATAGACGCGCTGGAGAAAAGTGCCAAGGCAGATGCTGCTAAAATTAGTACATTGGAGGAAGGCGCTAAAGCCGACGCTGCGAGAATTAACGTGATGGAGGAATCTTTAAAAGAAAAATCTGTCACTAGATTCAAGTCGACGTGGAGAATAGCTGAACAGGAAAGTAGGATTGAAACGCTTGAAGGAGTGGTGAAAAGTCTTGTCGAATATATTGACGAGGAAACAACTGCTGTAATTGCCCAATTTAAACGTTCATCAAGTAATGATGATTTTAGCGAGGATTCGTCAAGTGAAGGTACTTACATAAGGCTACCAAGGCAAAGGTCATCAAACAAATTCGAGCGTGCACATCCTGAAGACGAATTTAGTGAGGATGATGATGATGATGAGCAAACCGTAGATGACAAAGTAATTGGTCTATTTCCAAAGGTATTTATTAAATTACTGATAGTAGACTAAACTTACAATCGCTTTAACGGTTAAGTTTTCATTTCATTTCATGATTTTCAAATTAATAATTTTTAGGTGGCACAAATACTCTGGAAAAAGTGCCGTCGCAACAACTTATTTTTAATGCGCTCTAAGGACGGATACCTTTTACAACGGAAGGATTTTCTAAACATTCGTTTGGTTCATTCCAGCTGGAAATTCGCCGTTGATAAAATTGAACAAGGGCCGTGTCAGCCTATTAAAGATAAACGTGTCAATATTTGCTGTTCGAAACACATGATAAACGATCTTAGTTCAATTCAACAGCAAGATCTTTCAAGCCTTACGGTTCAACGAGTTTCTAGTTGTAGACCTGTGGGCAATTTTAGTTTATACACCAAACACATTGACACTTTTAAATGTCTAAAAGTCATCGGGGAGATGGTGGAGGTTAACGAACATAAAATTGATAGACTGGTGTATTGTTATTGGCTCGATTCGCAAATGAAGAAATGTGGATGTGTAGGGCTGAGTAGTATTAGCACTAAATATTTGACACCCACGTCGCCACATCTAAAGAGCATTGCTCTAAAATACGTTTCTAGCGCTGTATTGTACATTGTGCTCAAGTCAAATCCACAGATTTCTACTTTGTACATTTCCGATGTTTGTGATGAGTTTACATTTGTATCCATTGATCTTCCGAATCTCAAACACTTTTCGTTAGTTATTTGCTATTACACGTTTTGGCTGTCTATAGATCCCGGGGTTCTTTATAATTGCTTGAACAAATTTAAAGAAACTTTGACCAGTTTTCAGTTACTGTGTAATATGGAATTTTACATGGATAAATACAGATTGCCTGAAATGCCCTGTTTAAAAAAGCTGACTCTGAAATTGTCATTATATTATTTAGTCAACTGTCCAAAACGAATTTGCAAACTGTTAACACCATTAGAAGCACTAGAGTGTTTCAAGGTGAGGGTGTTTCAGGAAGAAGGGTTAACTATCGAACAATACAAAGAAATTAAAGACGCTCTTGTTTCAAGGCTGTGGTGTCGCATTCCTACATTGCGTAAAGTAATTATTGTTACGGATTGTAACCTTTTTGGGTGCCATTGTGATAAGAAAAAAGTGACATTTACTTTTATTCGTCCAAACTAAAACTGTATATTTTAAAAATAGAATTGTAAATCAAATCAAATCTGTCAAAATAAATTACCATTGTGTGAAATATTGTTTAAAATATTATAAAGTGTACAAGCATAACTTAGTATAATTGTTGCACTAACTTAACAATTTCAGTTAATAATGTGTGCATTCATTTATACTTGTCTTAATCTATTAAGAATTATTAAACAATTATTATGATCTATTATTAATCAATTACATACAAAAACGTTTTTATTACAATAGATGTATTTTCTACAATGCAAAAAAAATACATAAAACATGCTCAATGGAAAATGTTCTTATATAATATGTGCAAGTAGGTGAAACAACATGAAAATAAACAGCAAATATGAAAATGTCAAATTCTTAAAATCTATCAGTAAATCCTTATGTCTAATTTCTAAATAATGTATTTGTTTTGTTTAAAACGTTTAAGAAATCTATTAAATTCTTGCAAATTTTAAATCAGGACTATACTCATGGCTACCGAAAAGGAAATGTTACAATGCAAGCTTGAGATCCTAAAAAATTACAAAATGTTGTCGAGCACATTGTGTTGCGTGGTTTTTTGGGAAATTTTATCTTTAAGTTGTAAAGCTACATAAATATTTACAAATACTTCTGTCCAGGGTGAGGGACGGAGCTTTCGAACAAATTCAAAATACACCAGTTCCCTAATTACTCAACATTAATGATGTTACATCATACATTTACCTGTTGTATTGGTTACAGAAATGGAGTTTTTATGTAATAATCCGTTCATGTGCATAACAGAGTTTAGGTGGCTAGGTCTTTGAGTCTTTGCCAACACTTTCAGTAATAAAGTAAGTATTTGCTTTGGGCATCTAAACCGCACAATGTGGATTTAATTGATCGTAAATGGTCCACACATATAAACAAAACATTACAATTACAGTTACCAGTTTATTTAAAAGCTAAAAACTAATTACCTATTAGGATTTTTATGTACTGATTCAAACTTGTATATTTTTGAGAGTATAAATTACAGGAATATTATTATAAGATATTATATCATTTCTATTCAATGTTTTTCGTATTGTCAAAACTTTCAATCATTTTGTAATTACGAACAATCTCTATGTACTAAATTGTTTGTTCTCTTAAATTGACTTTAGGAAATTTCAGATCTTAATTTCACTTGATCGAACATTTTGGTCAATGATTGATAGATGGCTACATGATCTTCTCAAAGAGGACCTAATATATTCTCGTTACACGTTTTGCGGCCAATCTAAATCTACTGCCAATTTTCTATGTAGCTTCGTGATATAAAAGCCCTGATTGTCACTTATGACTCGGCTCGCACCCGACTAATTTTAAGCTGCTTTCAGCTTTTGTTTGTTAAACAGTGCAATATGCAATGCCGTTTGACCAAGTTTATTTACAGCATTTGTATTAACACTGTTTGTTGCATTTGGCGATTGAAAACTTCCTACTAAAGTGAGTGGCTTAGATTCTCGCCCACACGCAAGAAATAAGTTTAAGCACTCATTGGTTAAGTCAATATATTTAATGGCTTCGTGCAGAGGTGTATTTAACTCTTCGTTGTCATGCCAATTAAACAACTCAGTAATGTTTGTTGGTTCCATTTCTCTATGTAATTTTCTCTGTTGAGTTGTAAGAATTTTATCATTCTGCGTGCCAATAAAGCTAACAATTTGTTGAAAAGCTTCATTTTTAGTTGAAATTGTTGAAATTGCTGCTAAATGCAATATTGTTCTGAGTAGAATTGACAAATGACGTAGTTTTTTCTTAATTATGCGCGTTATCCGCGGATAGTACGACATTTTTCAGTTTCCGGCCTAAAAAAACGGATAACTCTGCAAACCCCGAAAAAAGTACGACATGGGTGCTCTGGATTTGCGGAAAGTACGACATGCAGCATTTTTGGTATCTACGTACACGTACATGCCACTTTTCACCAAAAATACTAGAATAACATGGCTATTTATACGGCCACATTCAAACACGGCATAATGCCTGGATCTCGAAAATGACAAATGGCCACAAAAAATTTTGGCAAAACGTTTGTGTATTTAGGTACATAATACCCATTTACTCATAAATAGCAAGCCATTCATATTGTATTGCATTGTATGTAATTTACAAGACCTGGCCATCTGCTTTAATCAGTACCCATATATTATGCACGGCCCCTTACTGGTTTGAGCACAGCGCAGCTGCTCATTAGTATGCGCTCAGACCGGAAGTAAACCAGTTTTTCTTTTTCTTGGACAATTTTGTGCACCTGCGTACCAAGTACACTGTTCATACTGGGCATTAATGCATATGCAATTGTCAACTAGCCTACTGCTCTAGCCCGTATACATATATTATGTACGGCCCCATCCAACAGCAACTCACCCATTTCAGCGTCTAGCCAGTATCCCAAACCGGTTTTCTCCTTTCTCGTGCACGCACATATACCTGTATAGAAGCATGTCACTTTTGCTATATCTGTATATAGTAAAAAAATGCTTTTTCGACTAGTGCACATCTGCAAACTGGTTTTTTTGCAAATGTTTACGAGTAGGTACATAACACTTTCCAGGATTATACCAATTTGTTTTTATATCAAACTGCTTCCATAAAAAATTGTATTGTTACTTTTTGCGTGCGTTTTCATTTATTCAATAAATATTTTCTTTTAAAACAGCATCCTGTGGTAAATTTTAACTTGAAAAAACGAAAATGTTAATGCTTCTGCGCAACACACATATAATATTTACATGCGCACACGACCTAATACTATTAGCCATTTACGTTTTGGCACAAACAATGGTAAAGAGTAATTTAAAAAATGGAATCTTTTTTCTTTCACACAAACAAAAATAATTTTTATCTCGACACAAATCAAAAATAATTTTTATCTCGACACAAATCAAAAATAATTTTTATCTCGACACAAATCAAAAATATTTTTTTCGTCAAAACAGGAAAACATTTGCAACTTGCCATCAGGTATTATGTGCTAAGGTACAAGGTAATTTAAAATTTTCAAAAAATTAATGCTTCTACGTAACAAAGAGCTAATTCGCACGTGTGTATATGATTTACTAACTCACGTGATTTAGAATTTTGTTCTTTGCAATGGTCAAGAGTAATTTAAAAAGTTGAACATGCTAATGTTTTTGCATAGCTAAAACCCCAGTACTCTCGGTGTGTATTGCTTAGTGTGTTTGCTATTTAGAAATTTGTTTTTTATAATGTACAAGACTAATTTAAAAACTAGACAAACAAAATGTAAAAGCTGTTTCAAAATATTTTTTACAACAAAAGAATTTTTGCATGCAAAATGTTTTTCTACTTGTTTTTTCTTTTGTTTCTAATTTGCAAAGAAAGATTTTAAAAAATGTTTTGAAAAATGAAACTGTGTGCATTCTGCCAGTTAAAAAATTAAAATTGTATAACTTGCTTGTACATTTTTCTGTTGTAAAAAAAGATTTGGTTGTTTCTGATCATTTAAAAACTTAAACACACTAATGTTTAGTTGCTATAATAGACTATTTTTTTTGCGCGTACTAGGGCTAATACTTTTTACAATTTAAAATTTTGCTACTTGCAATTGTTAATGCCAAGTTAAAATTATTTTTAAAAACGAAACAACAAAACTTTTTAGATATTTTTAATGTGACCAAAAAGTTTTGATTTATGATATGACATTTAACAATTGTCTGTGTAACTTTTCTGAAAAACATTTTCTTTTGTGAAAGTCCATTTAAAACTGTGTGTGTTGCAATAGTAAAAAGTAATTTATATTATGAGTTTGATAAATCTCACATGGTTGTTTTCAGAAATCGTACAAACCCAACGCAAAAACTTTTTCCACGAAACATTTTTCATTTTATACAAAATTCTCTTGTGCGCTGATGAGTTTCACGCCATTTGAAATTTTGTTGCGTTGAATGGTAACGAGTAATTTAAAAAAGGGTTGTTAGCAATGTTGGAAACATGCTTAGATTTGGATCACGACAATACATTTCTTTGATTATTAACAAAAACATTGTTCGTACGCGTAATTTTCAGACAAAATCAATAAAACTTTTGCAATAATTTCTAGTAAAATTGATTTTTGTTTGCTTGAAACGAGAACGAGAACCAATTTTCACTGAAAATGATCAGGCTAACATGATTTATGTACGCTCTCAACTAATTTTTTAATCATTTGGACACAGTGAACATGATTAATTCATATAGTGAATTCAAAAATGATGTTTTATTCGCAAATTTAAATAACGTTGTTTTTCAAAAGCACAGAAAATATCAGTTTTTGGACTACGTATTTCAACAACAATGATACTTTATTAATTTTTAACGTGATTGTTCCGCCTAAATGTAAATAAAAGTGCAAACCTGCTTTCATTTTTCTCTTTTTTTCACAAAAAATGTGTGCAAGTTTAACATTTAAGTGTATGTACCGCTAATTAATTGCTTAAAACGTAAGGAAATTGGTTTCTTTTGTATCAAAATGTATGTATCAAGAGCTGATAATATGCAAAAAAGTTTAATTTTTATGTACAATACTAGCGTGCAAGCCAGTCCACGATGCAAAAGGTTGGTGGAATCCCGTGCCGTGCCAGTACAAACTGTTACTCTACGCCACTAGACTACTATGCCCGCCTTTGTATTTTAATGTATTTAACTGTAACTTAACAATGGGTTTCGGCCTTGTACCCTTTGGCCTTCATCAGTAATGTCAGGGCAAGATTTTCATCTTTTTAACATTAGACCCATTTGGGCCCCGGCTAATCCGGAATGGAAATGTAATGCTTTTTTAGCCCATCAACAAGATTTTGTGCCATGCAAGTACTAATTTCAATGCATTTTGACACTGGACTATTGGGAGACTCGTGCCTAAGTTGAAACACGGACTCTTTATTAACACAGGGTCTAATTTGAAAACCATTAATGTCGCAAGTATACTCAGAGTACCAAAATTCAATAGAATCTTGGAAATTTTCTCTGGGAAACGCATTTTTTTGCCAAAATTCCAAAAATTCAACCAAATATGCTACGCTATACCTGGGAATATGAAATGTAAACGCTCCCCCTGCGTAAAATATTAAAATGTAAATATCGTCACGCGTGCAAGTTTTGTATTCTTTGGCATATATGCTTAGCGAAAATGAATGTACTGTACCCGCGGCCCAAAAATTGTGGCCCGGACCGTGCAAACACGTCGAAAACATTTTTAAAACTGACGTCTTTTTTAAAAAATACAGCCATTATATTGGGTTTCGTCTATATCTCGCAATTGAGGCGCAGACTCTTCAGGAGAACTAGCGCGTTGCAATATGCAATCTTTTGTTCTCGACCCGACTAGCTAGGTCCCCGTGTGGGATATTGTTGATTTTTTTTTGTTTTTTATCTTTTTTTTATCTTTTTTTGTGATTTTTAAAATCTTTTTTGTGTTTTTTTGTGCTAGTCATTTAAAATTAAATATTTACAATGGTGTAACATAGACATTTCTAAGCTTGTCAAAGGATACTAGCATGGGATCCCTATGATAGACCATAGCATTAATGTTGTCGGTCAATTCCTTGTGAAACTTTGTAGAAATTTTGATGGCACACTCTTTGGCAGGGGTAATTCTGTCTGGTTTTCGTGCCATTCTCAAATCAAAAGGAATCAAAAAGAGACCCCGTTTTGTATAATCTATTGGATCTATTGAATGTCCACCTCTAAACTTTTCAAGTAGTGATGTACCATAGAAATATTCTTGTTCCTTTACATTAAAATCCACTGAAGGAACCATTTGAGGAACACCATCTGCAGTCAATTTTATTGACGCAAGACCAAAATCTTGAAAATTTACAGGAGATTTGGTTTGACTTCCATGGTAACCCTTGCTATCAACAAGGCCAACAACCACACATTCTGGCATTTTGCCATTTAGAATAGTATCGCTGTCGTGACTTTTTGTACCACTTGAAATACCAAAAGATCTGCAATCAAAAATGTCAGTCTTGATGTTGTACAAGTGTCCCTGGTCCCATTCGTGCTGGTGCAGTTTTTCAATTGACTCGTCTGGTTTGACTCGTTCAACATACAAAACTGCATCAATAATTTTAATTTTGTCTGAAAATACATTTTCTCCAGAGACTGGGTCTCCGTACAAGACAAATGAATCTGGATTACGCCTTAGCGTGATTGTGATTGGTACATGAGGTGGAATCATTGCATCTGCAAAAAAGAGGCCGTGTGGTACACGACCAATCAATTCAAACTTTTTTGTGACTGGCAAATTCTTCATGTACTTGTAATAGGAATTTGTTGTAGACAAAGTTTCCGGTACAGACTCTGTGATTATGTGCTGCTTTGTCAACACTGAATCGCCTTGTGGATACATTAAAACATTGTGGATAAAACTGGCTTGTGCCAAATTATCCAAAGTGTTTGGAATTGTGCGTCCATTTAGTTGTACCGTAATATCAGAAAATAAGTTTGCAAAAGTGTTTGGTTTTGGAATTGTATTTGACCCTGATGCTAGCGCAGTACCATCTTTTGTTGTAATTTCACAAAGCAACCTTAATTTGACCCAAGGGCTAGTGTATTTTGTCGTTGGTCTAATTTGAAACTGCAAAGGCGTAGTGCTATCTTGCAGGGCCATTGAAGGTCCAATCATTTCAGTTTCCTTTTGCTCCACGGTGACATCAGTCATTAACAAGTTGAATGTATCGACTGATTTGTCATATGCCGCGGCAGAAACTACTTCTTGCCCTTGGACTTGGAAAGTTTGGCCTTCCATGTTGTCTTTTTCTTTGGCTTTTTAATTTTTTTCTTGAGAGGAATCTTTTTCAAGGTACGTGTTTTTGGTTTCGCTGTCGTCTTTCGACTGGGTACCTTTTTCACTTTCCGTTTGGCTTTTATACTTTTGCTATTCCTTTTTACTTCTGCCTGAAAAGGAATCAAATCTGATGGCGGTGAAGGTGGAACAAGAAAACAATCTTGCTCATTGCATTTGATATCCATTTTTGGGTCTGAAATGTAGCACGGCTACTGTTGGCTGTTCTGAAAATGGTGCGTATTCTCCAGTGTCTAGAATCAAACTAATGCGAATACGATAAACATTTGGCATTTTTATAGGAAAATAGATTGGGTGCGAGTTTTGCAACATGTTTGTATTTTTTGATTTGCGATCAAACATGGCAAGAACAGGATACTTTTTCCCAGCGTAATATTGTTCGTCAATCAAGTCTGTACAAACCAAAACTTTGTTGCTTGGAACGTATGGCTTTTTGACGTCTGGATCTTCAAGTACATCTTCTTCTTCCATTGTAAAAACACTTGGTGGGAGTGTATGGCTTTGTTGACCATGCAGCCACATGTCTTTTGGAAAGTCAAGGTACTGATTCAAAAAGTCTGATAGCAAAAGTTTTTGATGTGTGGGTATTTCCCAAGACATTGAATCTGTTTGGTCGTCAACAACAATTGAAATTCCATTGTACCCTGCCTTGTGAAGTTCAAGAACCATACTATTGACCAGTGTTTCAACATGGACATTTTCGTCCAGTTGCGGAAGTGCAATTACTTGCTTCAAGTGCTTGTAAACTGTAATACCACCCACTTTTCCATTTTTCCATTTTTGAAATGTCGGAATATCTACTTCCAAGTTTGATTTAAATGTCCCAAAAGGAAATGTGCGCCTGGAAAAGCCAAGCATTTGCTGCAATTCCGGGGAAAATTCAAAAAGGAATCCTTCCGTATTTTTAAAATCGAGGGTAACATATGTGAGAATTTTGCTCAACAGCTCTGATTTGCTAATTTCAATTGTAAATTCTGCTTCAATGTTGGAATCTTTTAGGGTAGTGTTCATTACAGAAATAAAATTTTCAACTCGATTCAGCATTTCTTGCGTCTTGGTGATTTCTGTATAGGAAAGTATTGTTTTTTGTGCCACAATTTCTGCATCTTCTGGTCGTTTAAAAAATTTTGATTCTTGTGGCTCATCTCCTGGATCTGGGACTACCAGGGGCTCGTCTCCTGCTGGCGCTGCTTCGTTTGTAGCTTGTGCAGTGTCTTGGTCAACATAGCAGAGACTCAAGAGGGCAACTTCATAATTATTTACATTTACTTCGGTTGGCAAAGTATTTGAAAAGTCAAAGTTGCGGTTGTAAGGAAAAGTGTCCAGACAGAGGTTAGACTGGACAGTGCAAGTGAATGGTCTATCCATTTTGATCGGCATAACCTAACTCTTCAGTAACAAAAGTAGAACTGACGGGTAGTCCATCAAGAGTTTTCAATTTATAGGTAATTATTGGAGGATCATAATTGATTTTGCTCACAAGAAAAATCTCTGAACTAAACGATTGATGGTATCCCTTTTGAAAAGTTAGTCTATTTTTTGCAATCCTCACGCGATCGTTAATTTGAAACTTTGATTTGGGTGCAACCAATCTATTTTTTATCATTGTGTCGACTTGTCGCCGATACAAGTTTCCAAATACCTCACCATAATCCTTTGGTTTAATTTCAATTGGTTTGAAAAGCGTACCAGAATGTCGTGTTTTATTGTACGAGCTGACAATTGAATCCAATATATCGATCCATCTATGGGTCTTGTTTTGAGAAAAAAATTTAAAAATGGATCCCTTTAGAGTTTTTATCAGACGCTCACAGAAAAAACTTTTTCTCTTGGTCTTTGATACATAGTGGTGTATATTGTACTTTTTTAAAACGTTTTGGTAGCTAGATCCCAAAAATTCTAATCCAGAATCTGTATAGTTGGCTTTTGGCGGCTTTTTGGCACGCTTAATTATTCTTTCAAAGGCCTGTGCCACTTCACTTGTTGTTTTTCGTTTAACCTTTTCAACAAAAGCCTCTTTTGTAAATGAATCCATACAGACTAGTATCCAAGAGAACCCAGCATTTTGTCTGGAATACGCTTGCATGTCAATCAAATCGGCACAAAAGTTTTGTCTAGGCTCTGACACAACCATTGATCTTGTGGGATAAACTTGTCTTGCTGGCCTGTGAATAGAATACGCTTCAATATTGGACAATTTCTTGTCCAATTCTTGATCCGATTTCCAGTTTCTAGCTTTAGCAAAGCCATGTAGTGCCCTTAGTGCACCAGGCTGGGAATAATTTACCCAAGCCCTTTGCACATATTTACTTTCCATCTCGCTTCGCAATTTTGATATCACTTTTTACTTTTTCACAAAACAAATCTTTTGGTGCTTCAATCAATAGTGGAACAAAAAATTCCCAGTCAATTGGTAAATCTTTTCCTCTGATACTATAGTTGATGTAGTCAAAAATGTTTTGTTTGTATTCTTTTGTTTGACCAAACTCGTCAAAGTTGACCAGGCCAAGCAGATATTTTGCCAATGGCCTGGCCTTTTGCCTCGCTAGAGGTGGGAGACTGTTCAATTGTTCTTGTAGCTTTGGTGCTGATGTGGTAAGTTTTTCGTACAATTCTTGTGGTACGAGATAATATTTTTGTACAGACATCATGTCATGTGGTACAGAAAACGAATAGCTTCTCTAATAACTCCGCATAAAACTGCCAGGAGCGCTGGTTTTAGAAGTGATCTGTTTCGCTTCAAAAGATAAACTGCGCGTCTCCAGCGAATTTTGCCTCTTATATTGCTTATTCCGGGCACGCGATTTGTTGTGCACAGCTTTACACATTCAACAACAGCTTGAATTTGCCCCGGAGTAGCCTTGTTTATAATTTTGGTTTGCTTCTTTTGTGTTGCTGCAGTGAGTTTTAACAAAAACTCATAGTGTACTGCAATAACATCCATGTTTCCTTTTCAAAACTGGACCCAGAATCTCTTCAGAGTGTTCAATTCTACTTTTAAAACGGTAACGGTCTGCAACAATATGCTTCCACTTGTCTTTTCTATACTCTTTCCACTCTGGGTCCTCTGGAATGTAAATTACCAAAACTGTTTTTGCAAAAGAAACTCGCTTCATTTTGTTGGAAGAAAAAACACTGTATCTGAATTTAAAAAGACTGAATTCCTAAATCTTGCATAATCTGGGGTTGCTGGGTGGCAATCAATCAAAATGTAAGAGTACAATTGATCTTGGACTGCTAGCTGGTATGCCCTGTACAAAAACTTTGTATTTTCTGGCATCATTTGCTGCCCAAGGTAATAAATTTGCTTATTGTCTGTCGTTTGCTTGAATAGAATAGTGTAATGGGAATTTAAATTCAAAGTACGTCCGTTCTTACAGTAGAGAACTTGTTGGAGAATGATTGTGTTGAGATTTTGATGATGACTGCGCTGAATAAAGAATGAGGTTAAATACTCATTCAATTCTGAGCACATTTGCAGCAAAAAATCGTCAAATATTACAAGCAAACTCTTTCCAGACGCAATATGTTGTTCCAATTCGTCCAAATCGTTTGTAAAAATTATATTCTTGTCTAGTTTTTTAACTTCGTCAAACTTTTTTTGGTACTGGTTATAAACGTAGACACACTTTTCAATGTTTTGGTTATATACGCAATTTCTATGAAGTGCGATACTCAATGCTAGCCAACTTTTTCCACAAGAGCTCATTCCAACGATTCTCGTATTTGAGCCATGCTTTAATCTCAAGTCGACTGGGCCGTAAACCGCCATTTTGTTGTTTATAGATCAAGTGCTAAAACAAATATGGTAGCTGATGCAAATTGTAGCTGTATTTATACCTTTTATTTGTGGCTAGTCTTGTAGAAATGGATCGGTAGTCTAGCGGTAATGATACGTGCCTTGGGAGTACGTGGTCGCCAGTTCAAATCTGGCCCGGTCCAATTTTTTATGATTGATTGTGAATAGATTTAAATTAACGTTGACAATTGCAAGTAGCAAAATTTTGAAATTCAGAAAGTATTAGCCCTATGCGCGCAAGTATATTAGTCTGTTATAGCAAGAAATCATTAGCGTGAACGCAATTTTAAATGAATAGCATCAATGGAAAAATATGCGGATGTAAACTTTCAAGATGGTGTGTCTTAATTTTGTTTTTGAATTGAAATTGGCACAAAACAGAAAAATCTGTCGCACAAAAACATTTTGTGAATCAAAATTTTGTAAATTTTATTTGCACAAAACAAATGTAACGGAAAATATTTGTTTAATTTTAAAACTATTTTGACTTTGCGTGTTTCAGTTTAAGAACAAAAATGAAAATGCAACAAAATTTCGTAAAGAAAAATTTATTTTAAAAAAACCTGCGAAAAGTCAAAAATATTTTGAAACAGTTTTTACATTTTGTTTGTCTAGTTTTTAAATTAGTCTTGTACATTACAAAAAACAAATTTCTAAATAGCAAAGACACTAAGCAACAAACACGCGGGAGTATTGGGGTTTTAGTTACGCAGAAACATTAGCATATTCAATATTTTAAATTACTCTTGACCATTGCAAAGAACAAAATTCTAAATAGTGTGAGTTATTAAATCATATACACACATGAGTGTTAGCTCTTTGTTACGTGGAAGCATTAATTTGTTGAAAATTTTAAATTACCTTTTACCTTATAATACCTGATGACAAGTTACAAATGTTTTGACGAAAAAATATTTTTGATTTATGTCGCAGCGGAAATTTATTTTTGTTTGTGTGAAATAAAACAGAGGAAAACTGTTTTTTAAATTACTCTTTACCATTGCTTGTGACAAAAACGTAAATTCTTCGTAGTATTAAGTTGTGTGCGCATGTAAACTTTATGCTTGTGTAGCGCAGAAGCATTAACATTTTCGTTTTTTCAAGTTACAATTTACCACAGGATGCTACTTTCAAAGAAAATATTTATTGAAAATGTGAGAGCACAATACAAATTGTTATAAAAACAAATTGGTATAATCCTGGAAAGTGTTAGCTACCTACTCGTAAACATTTGCAAAAAAAACCAGTTTGCAGATGTGCACTAGTCGAAAAGGCATTTTTTGCTATATACAGATATAGCAAAGGTGACATGCTGCTATACAGGTATATGTGCGTGCACGAAAAAGGAGAAAACCGGTTTGGGATACTGGCTAGGCGCTGAGATGGGTGAGTTGCTGTTGGATGGGGCCGTACATAATATATGTATACGGGCTAGAGCAGTAGGCTAGTTGACAATTGCATATGCATTAATGCCCAGTATGAACAGTGTACTTCGTGTACAATAGTACGCGTATTGCACAAGAAAAAGAAAAACTGGTTCACTTCCGGTTTGAGCGCATACTAATGAGCAGCTGCGTTCTGGTCAAACCAGTAAGGGGCCGTGCATAATATATGGGACCTAGCTAAAGCAGATGGCCAGGTCTTGTAAATTAAATACAATGCAATACAATGTGAATGGCTTGCTATTTATGAGTAAATGGGTATTATGTACCTAAATACACAAACGTTTTGCCAAAATTTTTTGTGGCCATTTGTCATTTTCGAGATCCAGGCATTATGCCGTGTTTGAATGTGGCCGTATAAATAGCCATGTTATTCTAGTATTTTTGGTGAAAAGTGGCATGTACGTGTACGTAGATACCAAAAATGCTGCATGTCGTACTTTCCGCAAATCCAGAGCACCCATGTCGTACTTTTTTCGGGGTTTGCAGAGTTATCCGTTTTTTTAGGCCGGAAACTGAAAAATGTCGTACTATCCGCGGATAACGCGCATAATTAAGAAAAAACTACGTCATTTGTCAATTCTACTGTTCTGCCTTTTGCATCTACAGCAAAAATGTTGGCTCCTCGGTTAACAAGAAATTTTATCATGTCAACTTGCCCAAACTTTGACGCCATCAAAATTGGAGTAACGTTTTGACTTTGTTCCATCTTTATGCGTTCTGAATCTATCATTTCAACAATTTCAAGATTAGCGTACTTGTATTCCATTCGTATATAATTGCAAGTAGACAATAATCTCAAGTGTTCCCCACTATGTCGTAATTCCAAAAACGCAGTGTCCTGATCCAGAAAAAAAGCTACAATTTCCACATGTCCAGTAGCTACCGCATGAAAAAACATATCTTTAAAAAAGTTAGACCGAAGTAATTCAAATTTTGCATCTTGGCTTTTATTCTTAGTAGTTATTTTGATCATGTTATCAACATATCGTAATACTGTGCTAACTATATTTCCAAGTTCGTATTCACCACTCCGGAAAAAGTATGTCTTAAAATTTTTCGGATCTGCAAACAATTTCTGTGCTTTACACTCAACAAAGAGAAAGTCCTTAAGGTTTTCAAAATCGTCTTCCGACATATACTTTAGCGCTTGAATATAAATAATTATGTACGATTTATCACTTGTTATCACGTTAATACCCTTTTCAACCAGAAATCGTAAAGCTTTCAAGTGAATCTTTGGTGTAAGTATGATTGCTGTTTTCTGCTCTGAATTTGGGTGAATGGTTTCTTCAGTTATTAAATCAGATTGTTTTGACAAAAGCAGCTTAGCAATTTCAAATCTGATATCCAGAATTTTTTCATCCTCACAGTAGGTGTTTTTAAAGCACCAATAAAGAAGTCCTTGACTTTCCAAACTAAATTTATTGGCTAAATATTCAACAACTTGGTAATCTCCGCGTTTTACAGCCACTTGCATTGGCAAAGGCGAACAACAATCATTTACAACCTCGGACAATTTTGTTAAGTCAAAATTGATCCCGTTCTGCAGAAACTGAAAAAGTTGATCGATTGTTACAATATCACTAAATCTTGCTGCTGTTTGAAATGCATTTAGCAACGTTAACATGTTTTTATCCTGACTGTCTTTATCAGTTGCATGAATTGCTCTGTTTAGCCAAGAGTTGAATGATTTCTCAAAATTTTGTATTACATGCAATAAAACCTTGAGAATACCCTGATAATTGGCTTGCAAGCATGCTTGCACTGGATTAGAGTAACTTGCGTAATTTGATGACAAACCACTGACACAAATTTTGTCCTTGTCATGCAAGCATTCTGTAATATATTCGTTTAGGAAATATGGCAGAAGAGCTCCATTGAAGCTATGATACTCAAAAGATATATTTGCCGAAAATTTTTCTGTCTTGGAAACGGTAAACGCATCAAGAAATCGATCAAGACAAAGAAGTGCCAAAATTTTATCAAAAAGTTTCCTTTTTGTCGAATTGTGCGGCTTTGTAAGTAATGTTTTGGCAATGTATTCTGCCACTAAAAATTCTGCAATAGTTTTGTGCAAAAAATCAAAACTATGCTCGAGTTTACCCGATTTTAAAATACCTGGAGCTAAAATTTCGCTTAGCTTCAAGCCAGAGAATTTGTCGAAATATTTACTATATTCAATTTCTATTTCCAAATCCCCACAAACCAGCGCAAAGGCTTGCAAAACATGAAAACTCTTCACTTTACAATTTGTATCACACTTTACTTTACTATTCCCTTCTGCCTTATGCAGGCAAGCAAATCTACACTTGCTTTCACCCAACCGCCGCACCATAAATTTTGAGTAAACCTCAAAAAGTGAATCCACAACAGTTGTAGGTAAGTTTTTAGAAAATTTGCTATACGTATAAGCATATATGGCCGCTTCATTAGAATACAGTTCTCCAATCAGTTTACATTGAAGTGGTACACCGGAAATAATACTTACACCTGTTTTATAAGTATGTGCTAATTTCTCCACAATAAATGTTGCAAACTCGTTTAGCTTCTCTTTGTTGCTTGTAGGATAATTTTGTATCCAATATGACTGTAAGTAAGTGCGCTGAGCCTGTTCGTCAAATGGTAAAATATACCAATACGACTTTTCCAGTTCTGTGTACTCAGCGCGATGGCTTGTTACAAAAAGTCTTGCTTCTTTAATGATTTCATAATAAAAGATTTTAGGAATAAAATCATTCATACATTTTAAAGTAGTTCCTTGAAGTTCATCAATCCCATCAAAAAACATGTTAAATTTGATATGCCCGTTTTTAGTTAACTCGTAAAGAATTCTGCTGGCTAGTTTTGATGTGCTAATATGCTCCAATATGGTTATAATTTTATCTTCGTGTTGTTCCAATTCTTGTACAAAATCTCGCGCTTGAATAAAGCAAGTTATATTTTCCGGACATTTCTCCTTAATTCTTCTTGCTAAGCTTGCCAACAACTCGGATTTACCCATTCCAGGCGAGTCAGAAATACACACAATTTTTACATCATCCTCCAAAACATGTTCGATTAAATCCTCTTCCGATACATACTCATGATTGCAGTGTTTGTATTTGAAATGTTCTTGGAGTATTTCGGAGCCACCGGTTGTTTCTTCAAGAAGAAAGGCGTCTATTTTCAATTCATATTTTATCAAATGCACGGGAGTTTCTGCTGCTGCTTTAGCACAAATCTTGCTCCAGTCGTTTTCACTATCCAAGATAATAAATCTACAGGATATCTTCTTTTGTAGCAAATAGCGTGTTGATGATGCAATTTTGTAAGTAGCAACCTTATCACTCAAAATAGATCGCTTGATATTTTTAAACACAAATATATCTGGGCAAAGTAACCTAAACAAACAGGGATCTAGAAATTGAGGCACGGAGACAAATCTGGGAATGTAGTTGGCACAAGCTTTTGGTATTGTGTCACGTAACAAATTTACTGTTTTTTCCTCACTTACAGTTTGTGAAATTGCTTTACGCTCAGATTCAGAAAGATCACTTTCTAGCAACCAGGTTTCAATGGCCTTGACTTGATCAGTGTTCAGTATATTCTTTAGTTGTTCAGTTTCTCCTTGAAAATTGACCTTTAAGTTGCTAATCGGCTGAGATGGATGAAAAAGAGGAAGAAAAGATGCGGCTGTTGACTGACGTGTTTTGTTGAGTGCTTTTATCAGCGTAAAATAGCCGTTTGCTTTGGTTACTAAAATGTTGTAAAGAAGTTTGGCTTGGTCAGGGTTGGTTTTCTTGACCACCTAAAAAACCAAAATATAAGTGGTTATTTATGTAGTTAGTTAGTTGTACATTATTGTAAGGTTATTCTCAAAATAATAATATGCTTACAATTTTAGCCACATCGACAACACTGAGCACATTCACCTTCCTTAGTTCTGCCAGAAGTAGGGCATTCACAGTAGTGCAGTTAATTAATGAACTCAGGTTATTTGCGATTTGGTCTTTTTGCCACTCTTCCATTTTGCTTGATTTTTTAACCAATTCCAATATTCTGGGCTTACTATAAAAACACTTTAGTGTTCTTTCCAAACGTTAAATTGACTTGTAGTCTTGACTTGAGTTGTAGATATGTTGTAATGCTAACATAAACACATTGGTAAATCTGTTAAACTTTGTTTGTTAATCTGTTTTGTACAAATATTCTAAGAATTAGTAGTCGCAAAAAAAATTGTGTCACAAGATTTGCAAAATAAAATCAATATAATGCGTCGTGGAGATAGACGCTCCTGTTGATTCCAGGAATTGGAAAATGCCAAAGTGTAGTCGTAGTATGTATAGTAAAGTAGTAGTATGCCAAAGTGTAGTCGTGTGAGCATAGCCAGCACAATAATCTGTTAGCTATGCTTGCTTCAGATGTACACGTAAAAAATCGATAATGAAGATGCAGTTTGCTTTCACAGGGAGACGTTCCGCATTTGGCGACGCTGAGTGTGTTTTTTTGCATGCATTCCCACTTGTCTGTAGTAGCTATGTATAGAAAATTGCGCATATACTATTTTTTTTAAAATTTGAAATGCATGCCGCCGCTATATTTCTTGGTTTACTCATAAAAAGAATGAATGTATCAAAATTAGTAAGTCTCACGTTGTGCAAGCTTTTATTAAAAATGTACAAATGTATAGGTGCAATTAGTCTAATAATAAATGATTCTTCGTTATAAAACTGAAATCTAGTTTATTTTTGTCGCTACGTTAAATAAAAAGCACATTTAAAATGATTTAGTAGAAATGTTGTTATCTTACAGGTGCCTGAGTGAAACCACTTGCCAATGAACAGTATTACTACCTGATGGAAAGATTCAAAAAGACGCATTTTACTCATATTATTTTTTGATTCCATGTTGTATTCGTTTTTACATATTTTCAGAACAAATTTATTACAATCATGCACATTTTAGCTCCATATTTTACTAACGCAGTGGCGCACTGACTTCCTTCCGTTTGCTGTCAAAATCTAATGTACATGTTTCAAAGTGGGCGAATAAATATCAAAAAGCTAAATCCTTTTATTACCTAAAGACTTATAACATCTAAAATTACAATTTTAACTTCAATTTTCACCATATTATGTTCTTCAGCAGAATGCATTCTTCACCATTGGTTCCTCACCATTAGCTTTTTATTTCTGAGATCCTGTTGCCATGCAATAAGTGCGTTCTTTTTTTATGGCAGATAAGCAAATAAATATATAGGAATATTTTCAGTGAGCAAATCTGTGGTTATCAAATTAAATTTTTAGTTTGACATGTTAATACCTACAGGCATAACAAATTCAAACACACATGATTGATTTTTTATACATTCTGTAAAATATGCCAAGATATTTTCCAGTTGGCTGCTACCCAAATCCTAATTGAGTAGCCGCCTCACCGTCGTCTCAGTCATTATGTTAATCATCCTGAGCACAGTGAAGCTGTGCTCAAGTCATGTTATAAAGTTAAGTCAATCCTAAAATAAAAGTCATTCTGGTTTTGTCCTTTGCCCACACTTCTAGTCTCTTGTCTACTCCTCATCTTCATTCCACATTGCTTCATACAAGCATATTTCACACATTCAATGCAAACGGCACAGAGTTCATGCAAACGATAGACATCTCATGCAAACACGGAATACATGCATAACTCCTACTTTGCTTTTCTATACACTTTGTTTTAATTATCTTCATAGATGTATTTTAACGAGCTTCTTTAATAATAAACGGCTAACAGGTCTCAAGAAACTGTAGCGCTTTGTTAGACTATTTTAGAGTTAAGATTTTAGGAGGATGAAAAGTTTTGCTAACTGCTTTGTATGTAATTACTTCATGTACATTTTGCGAGAGATGTTAAAATTATTTAATTAGTTTCATACCAGAAAAAGTTAAAATGCTCAAATCGGTTTCAAAAATAGACTAATTATATTACTACAGATCAAAATCGACAAATACAAAATAAAATCTGGAAATATCTTAAACTTTTCATATTATGTATATGAAGCGTTTTGGTCGTTTCGCTTGATTAGTTCTAAATTAAAGCAATACTTTAGCATCAAACACACAACCTGCCAGATTTCTTGAGAAATCTCTTTTAAACTGATAGCCTACAATTATGAAAGGTTTTGTAACGCCGTAGAGATATATTATGATCATCATCATGATCAACAGCTTTGTTCACTACGCTCATTGAAGTGACAAAGCTTTGTATGAGAAATGTATTGTTAGGAAGTAGTCAAAGCAGTAAGCGCTTGCAGCGTAAGCGTCAGCGCTATAAAGATGTAGTGATATAGATTGATATAAGGATATAGTAATATGTATGTATGTACGTAACGATAAAGCTATTATAAGCCCATGCAATGTGTAGTAGCAGCAGCACTACAGAAGAGAACGTCATCACCATCACAGCGACCAACACAGCACTAGGAATCACCAACACCCAGAGCAGCAACGCTTCGGATAAATTTAGTTTTAGTGTTAAGATTACATAGAATAAAAGAAATAAAAATACGAAATCCGATATCCTTTCCTTCTCTAGTATTTCCATACCTGGCATTCATGGAGTCATTATAATTCGCTCATTAATTAATAACCCAACACCTAAACAGTTTATACATCAGTTTATACAACTGTAAAGAATATACTATTTTTTTCAATAATAGGTGTTTTTTTCGAAAGCGGATCTATCTTGTATTGCCTTTTAATATTGCAAATTTGTTTGTCTGGTTTCAACCCTTTGAAGCAAGGTTTAGACCCCAATTAACCAGGTTTATACACCATTTATCCTAGTTTAGAACCCATTTAACCTGGTTTAAACTCTATTTAACCTGGTTTAGAGCCCAAAAATAAAGTGGACGGACACACGGACACACTACTCCTTAATTATCTCCCCTGCTGAAGCAGCGAGCTAATAACAAATGCGATTGGGCTAACCATGTTAACTGGACATACCTAAAAGCTACGTTTTACGGAAACGTAAGCACTACGGATTTTCTAGATCTCAATTAAGCCAAATATATGTTTCACATATTTGCAGCGTTCATGAATACTGTTGCATTCTTTGGTCTAACTACCTAACTCTCGAGCAAACCAAGAAATTATTCAGTGTTGAAACAAGAGCTTTTTCTATAATTTCGGGAAAATATGCTAGCAGTTCAAACTACGTAGATACTTGTCCTTCCATAAGTTTTACTTGTGTTACCGACAGGTGGAATGAACTTATGCTAAGGTTTGATATAAAAATGCTAAGAAGTGAGCGCTTTAAACATTGAGCAAGTACCAGATAACGCGAGACCCCAACTATAGTAGTCGGTATAACAAAACCAAATTTAATTTTCGTCTGGTCAAAACCAAGATTGGAGGTCTACATTTCCTTCTTTGATTATAATATTAACAGATAAGCGTTAAGTAAGCCTTGTTAAGTATGAACATTTGTATCTAATAATTACTACAGCTATCTTTTCCTTTTCTTAACCCCACTTGCACAGCGCTATAAATGGCTGCTTGCGCTTGTTTTTACTCAATGTTAATAGTAAGCATCTGTACTTGTTCTTATGTACTTATCTGTATCATTTTCAGTTGTATCATGTTCATGTTAACGTGTGATGTAACTGTGTAAGATACTTATTGGAAATCTTGAATAAATGAATAATATAATAATGATATGTTTAAAAACGGATACCGCATGTAAGACCTAATATAAATAGGGCTGCTATCAACTGGACAGCTGTACTAATTCAATATTTCCGTTTTTAATAAGACCTGCATGTTTAAGGCATAGATGTACTAAAAATGTTAACCTTCATGCAAAATTACTTACTGAGAGCTATATTAAATTTTGCCGAATTACGTGCATCAAAATATCAAATCAGAGGAAGAAAGTGATTTTGATAAATGGGTAAATGTTGCTTTTGTAGTCAATATCAAGGTTGCAGAACCGTTTATTGTAATATTTTCTATGATTTCATTGCTTTTACATGTGTGGTCACATATAATTGACAAAACTTGGAAATTCGCATTTCAAGTAAAAATCCGTTTCCGGTAATTAATTAAATGCTGACGTCAATAAGCAGGATGATTCTTAAAACATCGCGAATCGCATTGAGTTTAAACTTGCAAATTCATTAGTTTAAATTTACACACTGCTTACGCTAGTTTGCAGACTTTTTAGTGAGAGATAAAAGAAGTAATATTTTCTTTAAAATAATTCAAGTTAAAATATTTTTATTCATTAGTCCAACAAATTAAATTAAGCCATAGATCAGGCAAGATAAACGATTCATTTCAAGAAAAACAAGATAACACGAAAATTTTAATATTTTTTCGATTAATAATCAATACGTATGATCTTTGGCTTTTAAACAAATTTGAAATCTTTTGTAAATCGATTTTGCTAGTTTAGTCTTTAGTAGTGGCTTACCAACTTTTAGTTTATCTCAATATTAAAACATTAAAATGATTTCCCACAAATTAGCTCAAATGCTTCAAACCTCGCTTGCCATAGCTAGAATGTTAGGTGGAACTACACTTAAGTTTGATGCTAGAACCTGCAAGTTTACAATAGATTCTAACTCTGTTAAAAAGCTATATCGTATTTATAGCTTGGCTGTTATTTGGGGATTTCTTTCAACTTTCTTGATTCTTAAACACTGGCTTGCTTGTGACAACGATAAACTTCACCTAACAGTTGCCTATTGGCTTGGATACATAGCAATTCTTTCAATTTACACTATGCTACGTTTCTTCCATGTGAAGGTGTGTGTATCCTTTGATGCATTTTTCAAATTTATTCATTATATTAACGGTAAGCACTTTTAACAAGTTTACTAAGTCAAGATAAATTGTCAAAGATAAAATATAAAAATGATTTTGTTGAATTTTAAGAAATCTACGTAACGCCCCCCAAACGACTAACAAGCATTACATGGTTTTTCTACTTGGACCTTTTATTTGTGCTAGTTATTGCTGGCAGCTATGGACTCTACATATTTTCCATACTTCAAGGAATTTTATATCCTCGCACCGTAGTATTTCTTGGCGGCCTTGTCCCGCAAGAATATTTTGGAATAACAATTTATCTTGCAATTACATTATTTCACGTTTACGTGTACGCAGGTGTTTGTGCAGGCGTAGCCACCTTCTTATCACTTGTGATAGTGTACAGCTGTTACTTTTATTTTTTCCTGTGTAAAGAGCTTTCACTAAAACAAAAAAGTTATTACACTAACACAGAATTTCGTAGCTTTAGTAGCACTCAAATAATGTACAGAAGATTTTACTTTGCTTTTATAGATGGTTATATTGAATGCTCACTGGGATTGTATATGCTGTGGTGCAATGTCTTTTTTGAGTTAACTGCAATTTACTTGAATTTCGTGTTGATAAGATTTTGGAAACAGCTTGGATGGATTAGTAAAGGTCCTTTGATTATTGGTCTGGTGCTTTTGCTGTTAGGTTGGAGTTTCTTTTTGGAAGTTGGTCGTCAGTTGCAAATGTCAAGTAAGAAAACTTTAGCTTCGTGGAGTTTGAAAGACTGGGGATCAGATAAAGATAACAAATTGATGAAAAGGTTTTGTCGGTCTTGCAAACCGATTGTGATAGGGTATGAGACCTATTTTGTGGTTGGCCGAGTTAGTGTACTGAAATTTCACAAGGGTGTAACTCGTGGAACTGTAAGAGTAATGTTAATGTTTAGGTGAAAAAGTAAAGCTAATAAAGGAATAATTTTTGTCCTGAATCATTAAGCGGATTCATTTATCATATCTTTGTTATTTTATGCATAACATATATAACAAAAATTCAAATAAAAAATTATTTTATTCGAGTCATAAACAAAATCCGAGTAATAGGGTGATGTAAAAACAAATTTTACAACCCCAGCTCAGCATGAAATTCATGATAACAGCTTGATTGGAAACGCACGGTCATGTATCCGAAAAAGCACCTTATGACTAGAAAATATAGTTGAATACGGCAGTATTGTAGAAATGGGTAAAAGTGTTAGTTGCAGTTTATTTGGCAACTTTGCAATGTTTATAGCAACAAGAAAAAACAACACCGTCAACTTCTCTGCTGACTCTATAAAACTGATGCGTAATGTAATATGAAAGTTTTTAAATTGAGATCAAAAGATTAGATATGAAAACAGACAAAAACGAAGTAAGACTCTACCTGTAATGCTTCTGCAATCAATCTTTGAAAACAAATTTTTCATACATATACTTAAACAGGAAGTAAAGGTTTAAAAGGTACCAACACTTTTTCATTACGTTTATTTCGCCTACAGGTTTTGTATTTCCTAGTTTTTTAGCTTCCTAATTTGATATGTCACAGTACTAAAAAATATGTTCTTTGTACTTTACTTAATTAATGCTTAAATATCTTTAGTATTGTCCTTACGGCGACAATAACTCCCGGAATTGAATTGGTTACTTGTTCTATCCAAGTTATTTGTGCATATTATTCTTATATATTCCAGCAATTGAATCCAAATTAGTTTTGAAAAAATTCTATGAAACTTTTAAATGACATTAGTCTTTTAACAGACGTGCAGAATATGCATTCAGTGAAAACGTTATATAGATTGTAAACGTGTAATAATAGAAATTAGACCGTTGGGATTTTCTAGTTTAAGCTATTTAATAAGTATAAGTTAAAGTAAAATTAAGAAAATTTAACATGGGTTGTATGTTTACTTACTATAGTATCTATTGTATTTTATCTATTTGTTTGGTGGCGTTCTCAGTGGCAGTTTCACATGGCTATACTCCCGATTGCAATACGTCGGTACCACGTATTTCAAGCGTGGTTAATTTAATTCTTCCACAAAATTCGGGACCGAGTTTAGTTCATTTCATTAATATTTTCAATTGTGACCTCCCATCAGATCTTATTCATAGTACAATTGTTATATCCAGAATGACTGAAAACCAAACAGACCTGGTAAACCATATCCCAAATTCTGATGTTTCCAAAAAGAAGTTTGAAAACAAGATAAACCGAAGGAAGGTTTTCAAATATTCAGTTGCTCCATTTGGTTGGTTTCGAATCTTGCATGTACACGTTTTCTCAACTTATGTAAGTCTAAACAACGTTGTAACTCTACATAATTGGATATCTGCTAATATTTTTAACACACAGTTACGATATATTCTAAACACGTTTTTAAAGAAAGATCTTAGTTATCTTGAACCATATATTTCTCTGTTAAGTAACCAGGCACGACTTAACTATGGCTATGCAAGACCATTTGATATGCAAATAATTTTAACAAGCTGCAGTAAGGTGAAAAGAAGCTGTTTTTATGCCTTTGATGCAAAAGAAAGACATTCTGTATATGGCACAAATTATCGAGGGGATCTCCCTTTTCACAAAGTTTTTGTTGAACTTGATGAGGCAAATAATATAAAAATGAGCATTTATTGTCAATATTGCATATCCAAACAAGAACACCGTTGGTTCCCAGCAAACGAAATACTTGTCAAGGAAGCACTTGTAAAAGGTTTTACGTACTTAAATAAAAAATTGTACCACGTAGGAATATGTGTCGTAGGGGATGGCTCAATTTTTACTGTAAAACGACCAAGTAACATACAACTAAATTCTGCGAAGCCATTTAGTAAAACAATATATGATAATGATGACCTCAATTTAGCTTTAATAGGAGCTATATCTTTGGAAAATGCAACTGGTGTGCCATGTTCTAACATGTTTGACAGGGCTGAAATACCAAGCATATATTTTGAAGTTCTCCATGTCCCTTCGATTGTAACTGATACCGTTTCGATAGAATTTTTTACATGTGACGGAGGTTATGTTCAGAAAGGTGTGTCATTTAACGGCTTTATATCCGCTTTTGATACGACTTCATGGATTCTCCTGATACTGTTTGTAGCAATGTTGGTTCTAATATTCAAAAATACTGTTCCAAACCTTGAAAACGTAAGTAGTCGGGTTTTGTCAATCGGATATAAATATATATACACCATCTTAGTAGTGTTTCGTATGTTTTTGTTTCAAGGTAGCGAGTACAGAAATAACAAGCTAAAGATTTCTGTTCAATTGTGGACGGTTTGCGTGTTTACAATTGGCTACTTTTACATGGGTGATAACATTGGTGAGCTAACAGCACCAAAAAGTCCAATACGTTTTAAACATTTTGAAGAGATTCTAGACAGAAACTATTCGATAGTGTTTTGGCCCAGTGTTGCGACATTAATAAGATTCGCCACTCTTGAAAAAAGTCACAAATGTTACAAGCACATTATAGCTATGAACAACCTTACTGACAACTTTTGTAGTTTTTTGTTGGGATCAGATTTAGTGTTAGATTTAAACGGAATTGAAGTCGAGCTTAATAGAACAAAGCAGGAAAGATTGCTAAAGCGAATTGCTGAAGCTGACCACGCTTTAAAATATTTGAACGAAACCTATCCCGTAACACTCTATAAGGAAAATCCAAACTTTTGCAAAAAGCACGCACTTGTTGAGTGGTCGGATAAGATTCATACATTGGAACATGAAATTAAGCTCTTTCAAATACACAACAAGCCAGAACATTCCCCACTGTATTCAAAAGGTGGGAAGGACTTTATGTTAACTAACAAAGGATGGATATTTTTTAACTGGGGTGACCCATGGATTATGGCAAGATGCAACTCTATCTGGTCTTCAGGCATTTACAATTTTATTAAAAACTTTATTCAGTGGAAAACTAGAGCTCGATATATGAAAGATGCTCAAAAAATTCAAGAATCATTAATAAGTTTTAAAAATCTTAATTACAATGAACGCTTTGTGATTATTCTGAACGCAAATACGATTGTAATTTTTATAGTGTATGGCATAGGAATAATCTTTGCTTTGGTTGTATTCATGCTAGAACGTTATCAGTTGATAAATTATCAGCATAAAATATTAATACAACTTAAAATACATAAAATTAAACAATCAATGCGACATGCTTGTCTAACTATTGCTAAAAGTCGGAGAATACATTGAATAAACCTAGTAAGTTTTAATGCAGAGCTTACGATAATTTTCTATTTTATTTTCTGCTGTTGAGAGTCTGCACCAATAAAAGACTACGGAAAAAGTAAAGTATGGAAAGTTTGCTATTAATTGACAATGGTAATGCTGGTTGGTGACAATCTTTCCATGGGGCATTTCAAGGATAGAAAGACAATTCATTTTATATTTATGTAAAATAGTTATGTAGGTAACTTGCGTTTCTGTTATTTGAATGCACAATAATCACCATTTAGAGCATAATATGTATTGCTGTTCACGATATAGTAAGCTAGGCATATTAAGTAACTTGAAGTCATCGTTTTAGGTAACCAGCTTTAGGATATTCTTAAATATATTTTTTGGACATGTAAGCATGCGCAAGTAATGTTACAAGCTTTAAAATAGTTTGTAATGTGTTAACATTTTCTCTATTGTATTTATAAGTCTAAAGAGATGAAAGAGGCAATATTTGTATTGAATTGCTTATAAAAAACAAGACAAAAAAATAATTACAGGTAGCGTATGATTCCCAGGTTTTTCTTGTTTGCACTGATGCTTCTAGTTAGTTGTTTCCTTATTGTATGCGTATTTTAACACTTTGTACAATTATGATTTTCCTTTTTCCTTTTCTGAACCAAATTGGTTTTCTGACAGTTTTCAACAAAATAAAAACTTTCCGAAACATATTTAATGAGGTTGCAGATCTTGACAAAACTTTCTCTGCCATAAATTGCACGATTGCTGCTAGGCAGCCTGAACATACAACAACAAACAGAATTGCAATGTGACCTAAAAGCTTTGCGGGTTCTACCTTGTTGTCGCTTCCTGAGATCTGTACTCTAAATAAACGACTTTCTTGCAAATATTCCATCCACCATTCCATTATTCCTGTTTCTTTAATCCATTTGATACGTTGAATAATATACGGAGTTGTAAATCCTTTCATTTGAAATGTAAAATAAGCTTGGAAATACGTTTCCTTTCCCAAATGCAAGTTGCTTTCCGTCAGAGGTAAATCTATAGAGTTGTTACGTATTATTTTAACATAATGTGGAATTTTTAAAAACGGTAAAAACAGCGCAATCTTGTCGCACTTTACAAATTCTTCAGCAAGAATATCTTCTTCAGCCTTACGCATTGCTTTTGGAAATTCACGCTTGAAATGAAAATACTGATTTATAGCGTACTCATCGCTAACATTAGCATGGTGCACTGCTTCTCTTGTTATATCAAGTGTAACGTTAAGTAGCTTAGAATGCAATGGCACAGTTTGCTTAACAAGCTTATCTAATACGGATTTCCATTTGCTACTAGTGTACGATTTCAAAGTTATTGTTTGCCAAGCTTCATTCCCTGCCAGGATTTGAAATGTGTTATTCATCCACCTTAAACTTAACTCAGGTTCGACTGGCATGCTTGTAAACAGAATTTGATCTAAGCTTGCAAACATTCTGTACCCATTCGAAGTAAGATCTTCAAAGTGTTCAAATGGTAGCAAACCTCTGGACCGTATCATATTGTACACGTTTGTATTTTTGTATCCATTACTGAGAACAATGGCTCCAAGGAATAGTGCCGACACAGCAAATCGAAAAGTTGTGGCTTTTAAGGCTTTGTCCGCAAATGGATTGCCTTGCTCTAATAACATCTTTAAAACTGAGTAAATGTACTGTATCTGAAACATGCTTTCGTTTCTTAGCAGTGCAAATACAAAGGAATAAAGTATAACTGTAACCAATATGGCTATCCATACGTTGCTATTGTAAGCAATGGCAATTTCTCGAAACGCCAGTTGCTCCAAATCTCGTGCTCCACAACCAACAAATCCTACCGAGTAAATAATATCTGGTTGTACAAGAGCGTAAGAATTATAGTCTGGTGACGTGGTTGACACACGTTCAAGTGTTGCGACAAGAAATCCATCCCGTATTTCGTTTTCATTAAGAATTTTTCCATTTTTGCAAAACATTTGCTTCGAAAACGAGAATTGCCAATATGTGTAGTTTAGCATAATTATGTTTATCCAAACGTGTGTCTGACTTAGAGAAATACGCTCTTCCATTGAATTTGATTTCAGAATTTTCTCCATCAGATTTGCATTTCGGGAACAGTCGGTTAGAGCTAATTCAAAGCCTTCTTCTGAATCTGACGATCCT
>CM056168.1:41839972-41861131 GCA_029691765.1 Entomobrya proxima | reverse complement strand
TACACAAAGTATAATGTAAGATATTGTTGATAAATGGGGTGCTTCCAGGTCCTTAACAATTAGGTTTAATAAGTAAGGTCGTGCCTAACGTTTTATGCGACAAAAAAATCAGTATCATCTCACTATTTTTAAAAGAGGTTTCTATTAAAGAATCAGCAAATATTAGATATTATCTACGAACAAAAAAATAAATTTAAGACTAAAAAATATGAACGTTTCAACTTTACCTCACTTCACTTTACTCAAGACTTCAGGTTTTCTAGACAGAGATTACTGTGAATACTCTCAACATCAGTTGTTTCTTTTTGATACCACTAGTTGTGCTTCAGACCTTAACTCTTGCCATAATAAAAGTAATTTTTGAAAAAATGTAACAACAATTGCACCAAACATGTTAGCTCAGCGAAACAAGCACAACAGCTTGAAATTATTTAAACGTGGTGTATGTTTCAGGAATTTTTAGAACTGTGGTGCGTGTTTTGGTTCATATAAATATAATATTCATAAAGAAATTGTGTAGTTCCTTTTTCCATTTGTTACACTTGTATTTTTGCTCCTGAAAAAGAGTACGGCAATTATTCGAAAGCTAGAACTTACAATAAATATACCAACATTTAAAGCCAAAAAATGTCTGCATTGTAGACTTTGCAACATTTATATAAGCCAAAGTGCGTCATTATAACTATTATAACGTCGAGCCGTTTTTAATAAATTGGTAGGATTATGAAGCATGTTCAGTATTTTTGACAAGTAAATAATTTAAGTAGAAATACTGACAAGCAAAGCTCAGAACATTTTGTCATTAAATATTTAGATGTTTTTACTGTGGAATTAAAACACATTGAGTTAGACTATATAGTTTGAGTTATTGAATATTTTTGTCTTTTAGTGGAATAAATTGTTAGTTCGTCTCCATGGGTGTTTCAAAATAGAAGTGTTTAGATTCAATAGAAATATAACGTTTTGGGCAAATTCAAACGTATGGTTTACCAGAATCAACGCAATGCATTCCAACCGCTTTGTCAGCATTTTAAAATCCATTTTGACTATTAGTAGCTTTGCTGGTGGAATGCCTATAAAAATATTACAAAATCCATTCAGATTCGCAGTTAGTATAAAAGTGCAAAAGGTTGTCAACGCAAATTTTATTTGTGGCGTTGTATGGTCCTTGCTTTGTCCTCTACTTATATACAAGCGTTGGCAGCAACTAAACACAACTTCTTTACATCTCACCATAAGTTTGTGGCTTGGATTGAATTTAATTTTGACAGTGTTTTCAATTACAAGATTTTTTGCTCACGATGTCGCTGTTACGTATTCTGGTTTGGCACTTTTACTGGATCGGATTAAAAGTATTCAAAATACCAAATTGACTTTACAGATATCAAACTCTGATAACTTCGATTAAGTTTTTTTCGATTAACTCAATTTTTGAAATTTTACAGGGCTGCATACTCAAACGAAACGGCGTAGGACTAGCAAGTTCAGTGGATATTTTATAATTATGGAAGTACTTGTTTTGTGCTTTGGGGCTACCTGTTTTGGATTGTTTGTTTTTCTATCGTTATTTGTCCTTTTTAATCCAACTAGGTTGGTGTTTTTGGGTGGCCTGTTTCCAGAAGCCTACTTTGTACCTCCTGTGCGAGTATTTATTATTATTTTTCACGTATACTTACTTGCTGCTTTACTTGCAAGTGTAGCTGTAGTTGGTAGTTTATTACTATTGTATTTTGTCTACTTATATGTTTTTGTAACGAAAGACCTCCGAGTTGGTTGTCGAATGCATTGGAGCAAGACACGAATGCAAAGGCATGTAAATATTCGTATTATTTTCAGAGCATTTCAAATTTTAAATAAGTGTTTGCTAACTTCATGTTCCATTGGATTATACATTGCTACCTTGGACTGGATGATAATGGCGTTAGTAATTTATTTCAGTAGTGCTTTAATTCTGTACTGGAAAGATCTAGATATTTTATCGAAAGGAACGTTAATCATTGGCTGTTTTGTAGCATTAGCTTACTGGTCGTTTGTTCTGCAAATTGGTAGTATGCTTCAAGTAGGTGGGAACAAAACGTTAAAGTCGTGGAAACGACACAACTGGGGTAAGGGAAAAAGTAACAAAATTATGAAAAAGTTTGCAAGTTCTTGCAAACCCATAATAATTTCCCATGGAAGTTTCTTTGTTGTTGGAAGAACCAGAGTGCTAATATTTCATAAAGGAGTTGTGCGCGGGACGGTTAGAACCTTGTTGTCAATAAAGTAAACACTAAAACATTTATTCCGCATGTTCACAAATATAATGTGTGGAGAAATACGGAAAATATAAGTTTTTCCCAGCTTGCTTTCAATTTTTATGATTATGTGTTGTTCAGTTGAAATGTTATTTGTGAATTCAGTTGGAGAATATTCGGTACCCTAGTGTGTACATTCATTGCTTATCAAATTGTTTACTGCAGAGTTGTTGCTGATGTTTTTTTGTTTAAAATAAAATGTTACGATTGATCCAAAATGAAACTGTATTATGATTCGCCGGGCATATTTACAATTGAACGCACCTATATATAGGTATACCTATTGAATTAGTTTATGTGTTACAAGCTCTTTAAAATTTACTGCCATTTAGCCACTGCCAATGTAACCGCAACCACGCAACCACCGTTGTCTTGATTATTGCTTTCTGAAGTTCCAAAACTCTTTCTTACACATTCTGTAGTTATTTACAATGATGTTGGTTCGTTATAATATTAATTATTCTCGGGCAATTACAATCGTCATAATAAAGTTTTTGAAAAAAGTCACTTTATGGTAGACAAGCATTTTGGCCGTCTAAATTATTCAAACCTGATATCTGTTTCAGTTTATATAAGCCACAAAGTTTTTAAATTATTAAAAACTGGAGGCAAGTTAGTTTTTCAGGTATGTCCACCATTTTTCACAGCTAATAATTTAGACATCAATACTGATAAGCAATGGCTCAGCCCATTGATTATGCTATTACAAATTTAGATGTCTTTATAACGCTACTGAAACACGTCAGCTTGGTTTAGGTAATTTGTGCTATTGATTGTTTTGTGGCCTGTTAGCTAACAGAGTGGTAATTGGATTCAGTTCGGTTTACTGGCTGTGTCAAACTGTTTTGAAGTTTATGCATTTAAAAAGAAAAATTATGTGTGATAGGTTTACATTGTAGTATACTAAACCGTACACAATGCATTCCAGGCGATTGGAAAATATTTTAAAAGTGCTGCTAACTATTAGTTGCTGTGTTGGTGGAACGCCTTTAAAAATATTTGACAACCCACTCAGATTTGTGGTTAGTTTTAAAGTACAAAGGCTTGTCCATGCAAATTTTATTGGTGGCGTTTTCTGGTCATTACTTTGTCCATTCTTAATATACAAGCGTTGGCAAGAGAACAATATCACTTCGTTGCATCTTACCATAAGTTTGTGGTTTGGATTGAATTTGATTTTGACGGTGTTTTCAGTTTTAGTAATTGCCAGTCAAAATATTGCTACTACTTTTTCTGGATTGGCAATTTTGCTGGAACGAATCAAAAGTACGCCTTACTCATATTCAATTTATACTTGAAAATTTTTAAAAAGAAATTTACTATTTCATGTAAAAACCATTTCAGGACATGCTTGTCGACGTATATCAAGTGGATATTTCGTACTCATGGAACTACTTGTCGTATGCTTCAGTGCTTCGTGCTTTTGCTTATACGCATTCGTTTCTTTGTATGTGATTTTTAATCCTAAAAAACTTGTATTCTTGGGTGGTCTGATTCCGGAAGTCTATTTTATAACTCCAGTTAAACTGTTTGTTATTTCATTCCACGTATATTTACTGGCTGCAATATTTTCAAATCTGGCAGTGATTGGCAATTTGTTACTTGTCTACTTTTTGTACCTATTTGTTTTTGCAACTAAGGAACTACGAATCGGTTGTCGAAAGCACCTACTCAACTTCAGAATGCGAATACCTGTAAATGTTCGTATTACGTTTAGAGCATTTCAAATTTTAAATAAGTGCTTGTTAATCTCATGTTCAGTTGGCTTCTACATTGCTTTAGTTGATTGGATGATGATGGCAATTATAATTTATTTTAGTAGTGTTTTAATTCACTACGGAAATGGTTTAGATGTTTTGTCTAAAGGAATACTATTAATTGGCGGCTTGCAAGCTTTGGCATATTGGTCTTTCGTTTTGCAAATAGGTAGCATGTTCCAATTAGGTGGAAACAAAACTATTAATTCCTGGAAGCGACACAACTGGGGTAGTCGTAGAAGTTGCAAAATTATGAAAAAGTTTGCAGGATCCTGCAAACCAATAATAATTTCTTCTGGAAGCTTTTTTGTTGTTGGAAGAACCAGAGTGTTAATTTTCCACAAAGGAGTAGTTCGTGGAACGGTTAGAGTCTTGTTGTCAATAAAGTAAATTATTTTATATTAATGGACATGCACGTAAAACAATTTACCGAGAAATGTGATAAAATATTTAGTTTGTTCTAACTTTGGAGCAATAAATATTTAAACACTGATAAATGACATGTTTTGCTGCAAAAATGCTTTGTAGAAACTGTGCTTGTTCTGACTTTGTGTTTGTATTTGTAAAACAGATTGTACTGAATATACTAAAAATCAATAAACATTTGGTACGGAAACGTCTTTAATTCAAAGATATGAATTCATAACCGTGTTTATTGCAGGTTTTGATAATCATATACAATTAGTATCAATACCAATCAATGCATTCAATTCTGGCTGGTAGGTAGGTGAGGATCCAATTTTCTTTTCTTTAGTAATTTGGTGACTTTATTTACAAACCTTATCTTAATTACTGATGAAAATGCACTTACTTTGCAGCAAAAATTGAGTTTACTTAAACAAAAAGCGCATGTAACGTGTGCATATTATATAAGACATTTTGCTGCTGTCTCCAGTTTACCTGAGACCTTTCTAATTTAACTATCTTGAAAGCATCATTTAATTTTCAACTTAAGCCAAAAAGATTTAATTGCATTTGAATGGCACAATAAATTTGCCAATTATTATCAATATGACATTTTTGCTAATTTGCAAAGCTGCTAGTTTGTTCCCTAGAGGCAGCAGTAAATGGTATAACTTCTACGTCAAGTGAAGAGCAATGGCGTCTAAATAAATAGGCCAAGGCGAAAGTTTTACATTGATAAAAACTAAAGCTGACAAGCATAGCGGCGAAAAGACTTCAAGCAAAAAATGGCAATGCTGCAACAAAGTAGACTTAGCACTTTCATTTTATCCTAAACTACACGTGTGCATATTAGTACTTTTTATATTAATAGTCACGTTTTTTTACTCACATTATCTTACTTTTATGATAGCAGAAACTATATCTTATATTGATAAAAATTGGTAAAATGATACTGGTAACCACAACTAGTTGATAATTATTAATCAGTGCTGTATGTTCACTTTCTTGGACGAACTTTCACTTGCTGGACATTCACAAATTTCTTACTTAAGAATATGTTTCTAAATCGCCTTTTATTATGCTTGAGGATTCCCATTTTGTCAGTATCTTTATATCTTGTACGCAACACAATGTGTTTTAGGCTATTAGCAAAACCATTACGTAATTCCAATACAAATTCCAAAATGCCTATTAGCAAGCCACTAATCAATAAACAGAAAATAATTAAAATATTTCCTGCCATTGTTGGTCTCTTAAACGCGTTTACTCCCCACTTGTTAAACTGGCTAATTTCATCTTTTCCCTTAACAAATCCCTGCCACCATTCCCATAATCCAGCTACTTCCAAACTTCTCAACCTATGAATTAAATTTGGTCCTACATTACCTTGCAACTCAAATGCAATGCTTAAATTTCCATAGCTTTCTTCTCCTAGTGAAACGTGCAGCTGGCCATTTCGCCTTAACTGATTAGCCATTTCTAAAGATCTATCTTCTAGCAAAACCAACGCAGTTTTCTTGACTTTACATTGTTTTACGTGCTCTTCTAATTTCTCCTGCTCAAATATTTTTAACTGGTCTGAAAACCTGTTTTGCGTGTCCATATTTGCCAAACTTACATCATAACCAAAAAAGCCACTGGAAAATAGTTTCTCAAACGTATTTTCTCGGTGCCATATTTCACGCTCTTTATTCATTTCAACTTTTAATTTCCTGCCAATTTCCGGATGTAAAGTGGTCGCCTGCTCTAAAGTAGTATTTGGAACTTCTTGCAAAAATCTATCCCCGAAAGAAAACCATGTTATCGCTGGCTGATTTTTCATAGCCTTGGTTCGCTTAAGAAAAAATATTGCAGAGCGAATAGTAGCAACAGCATCAAGATCATTCCAAGAAAAAGGATTAGTTCGTTCTGCATGCAGACAAATTTCGTGGGGATGCCTTTTACTACTGACATTTGTCACTGGAAATCCTAACCAGGAATCAAAACTAAATGAAACAAATGTTCCTTCTGTATAAATTAAAAACTTGTCTTTGACCAAATGCCCTAACTCTGTGTACAATAAAGGATTTCTGTTTTGAATCATATTCAACACATTGTTGTTTTTGTACGCGTTGCTTATCACTATTCCAGTGAGCAAAATGCTAATGGAAAATATACGAAACCAGGTATGCTTCATATAGGAGCCCAGAAACGGGTCTCCTTGTTCTAGCCAAACTTTAACAAAGCTGAACAAAATGTCTAAACGCTTGCAAAAAGTTGAAACGCTACCTTGTACAAACAAGTGAAAAGTTGTAAGAAGTACTAAACTCATGGCCAAACTTATCCAGATAAACAAATCAAATGCGGAAACTAGTTCTAATATTGGAAATCTGGTAACGCCTCGTCTACCGCAGGTTACAAATCGAAGTCGATTTACCTTGTCCTGAATTACTAAAGGGTAATATAACGGATGTTCATCAGCATACGGTATTATTTCCATTTGAAAAGTGTAACTATCAGCCGGCATGGAATTATATATTTCTAATTTATGATTGTTAATACACCCACTACCTTTGGTGGATAGAAGGCTAAAGTTGTTTAAAGCAACTTGCAAAAGATGTGCAAATGCATGTCCTATTTTGTCATAAGATCGTTTATACGGTATTCCTACAAGTTTGCGTGGTAAATATGAAATATAATTAGAGCACATTGTAAGATGATGCTTTGCACTAGAGTATATTTTATCGGCTTGAAAATCTAAGAAAAACACCTTGATTTGACGATCTTTGGGAATAAATGCTGTGTTTGATATTACTTGTAAATTTATTGGCTTACCAGCAAGAAGCCTATCTAAATCGAGATTTTGCTTAATGAAGATTTCTGGTTTTTCTAGTGTTGGATTCTTTTTAGCTTTTAAATATTCTAAATATTGTAAATATTCGTCATAAAAGTCAGCAAATCTAAAAACTGAGGATTTAGATAATTTTCCGTCTGGTTTTATATGCATCCAAATAAATGCTCGATGTGTTATTTGAGTGCCAAACGAAATAGCGCGCGATCTAGTTAATATTCCGTCTGCTAAGCTGTTTACTAATAGTGGTTCAGATATTTCCTTTAAGCTAAAATCATTAACGAATACTTGAATTGCTAGTACGTCAGATGGCAAAGTATCTTTGAACATTGCGAAAACTTCATGAAATCTTGTTGAGTACCCAAATATTGGTGGGTATACCATACCCGTTTTTTGTATATAGGCACCTGGAATTCCAATCGGAGTGTGAATTCCAACTTGCAACTCACAAGACCAAGATTTTGCGTTGGTAGAAAATTTGAAAATGTTTAGGCGCGTGCACAATTCCAACGTAGGTTCCATTTTGCTGTTTCCGATGTAAGTTTGAATAAAATATTTTGACAGGAAACATGAAACCCTGCTATTTAAAGTTGTTAAATTGAGTGTTTGATTAGTACTGTAGAAGTTTGGGTGTCTAGGAACCCATATGCTGAATATGTTGTGTCGTGATGATGATATGACGACTGGTTTTGGTTCCCGAATAATTACCGGATTTTGTGTGGATGTTAGGTTCAGGTTTACCCCTTGAAAATTATCGATTATGGTGAAGCAGTGTCGATTTTGGTTGAATGAGTTGATCCACTCAAGGAACGTCAAGTCGGGAAAAGTCCAAGGTTTAAAGTAATCTGTGATATTAAAATTTGCCTTGTACGAAGGTGGAAAATGCGTTACTGCCTGGTACTGAGAAAGCAGTTTCTTGTTTGAGTATATGCGTGCAAAACTGTTTATTCTGAATAACTGCTGAGACAACTGATTGCCAGATCCTTTAGACGCATTGCCAGAAGTGAATACCAAAGATGCAGTTAAAATGAATATAGTAAAAGTGTGAATAAATATATTTTTAGCCATTTTTGAAATATAGTTTTACTTGGCAGATTGTAAGCAGTCTATAGCAAAAACTAAGGCATTTCTGTAAGAGTAAATTTTTTACACAGGAAATAGTATTGATCATATTAGATCCATAAGTTCGTGCTAAAAGCACGATGAGATATTACCATAAAAATAATGAGAAAGTTGGTTATACAATTAATAGGAAATGAGGATTAATGTTCAGAGAGGCCTTGACAACTTTATATGATGGTTGGCTAAACACCTGTGTAATTGTAAGCATCTTATTCTGATATTTAAACAGGGTTTCTTTCACGCAGAATAATTAGCTAAAGCTTTATTGGAATAATGAGGAAGGCGGTTTTACATTTAAATATTTTATGCAGCATAATCTATATTTTTACTTATCTAAAACAAGATGATGATTTGCTGTTCGTTTAAACATAAAATTCTTTAATTTTTTTATAAAACAAAAGTTGTTGCTGGAGTTTGTTACAAGGACACATCATGTGGTTATTAGCTCGCTGCTTCAGCAGAGGAGCTTATTAGGATGTAGTGTGTCCGTCTGTCCGTCCGTCCGTCTACTTTATTTTTGGGCTCTAAACCAGCATATATGGGCTCTAAACCAGCATAAATGAGCTCTAAACCAGCATAAATGGGCTCTAAACCAGCTAAAATAGGTCCATAATCAGCTAAAATTGACTAGTAATCAACAACTCTGTTTACATTTAGCAGCGAGCATTTTTATGGTTTCCCATTGACTGGTTTTAAAAATGTATACGTCCGCCTATCTCAGTACCAAAGAAACATTTAAATTATTTTATTTCAATATGATGAATTCAAACGTGTAAATAATTTGATATATGCTGAATTTGAATTTTTTGCAATTTGCAAGTGCAAGGTGAACACAATACGCATGTAATGCACTTTTAAGGTTTGTTTATCCCCATTAGCATCTACAAAAAACTCATAATAGCAAACAACAATTTTTAAATTTGAAAACACAACAATACTGTAGTTTTCCATTGTTTGTGTTTCTTATGTATTACATACACATATTTATGCACATGCAACAAACCAATCTTACCCTATTAAATTTAGATGAACTAATCTTTATATAATAGCCGTATTCTTTCTGGAAGCCTGTTTTAAAATACTACATGATTGTCTAACCGGACGTATCAGAAACGCGTTTTGAAGGTTCTTTGTGCAAAGGATCCGGAAATCTGGTAGCTTTCCCAGAAAAGGGTTTCTTTCTCTACGGATCATAAACTATGGACGTGAAATAAAGCAATTTCTGCATGAGTTCGAATCAGCTATTTTAGTTATCTGCTTGTAAATGACCACAAGCATGTGTATACACATAATAAATGGCGTGTTGATCAAACAAAACATTCTTAGCCATTGACATGCTTTCCAAGATTGTGATGTTTTCCTGTACATATTTCAGAATTAGATTTTATTCTAGACTTTAAACACTTCTTTTAAGTTTATTTTGACAGCCACAGCAATGTAAAGTATTATAAATACAAACACAACCGCGTAATGCTAATAAAGGTTATATACTACATGTCTATCATGATTGTAAACTAATTAAATAATTGTATCAAAATTCAATCAATTAAGCCTGCATGTTTGTTCTCAGCTATTTCAGCCGTTTTCGTGTTATTGAGTTTCATAAATTATGAATCATAATTTACAATTTCCGATTTTGTATCCATTATACCAAGTAATTTAACAAAACCTTCAGTGGAGTCGTGAGCAATATCAGTTCGAAAAGTCACTATATTCCCTAGCAGTTATGCTTCGGTCCTTCTGACTTGTCCATTTTTTTCGCATCGAGTTTGAAATCTGTTAGTTGAGCACGTATACATGTATATGATAAATCATCCTCATTTTGGGTTATAGTTTATTAAATAAGTCTTTTTTACCAAATTTGATATCTTTAATTCCAGTTTGACTAAACTTTTCATTTTAAAAAATGCCCAGTAAAATGTGGCATCGGTAAGGAAGTGCTGATAGCAAACCTCATGATGTTCATCTTCATTGATTATGCTCAGCATCTGCAATTCTGTGCTTACAGGTTAAACAATAATCATTGGAAAATCTATTATAATTTTTTGTTTCAGGTTTTTCGATGAAACTTACTGTTCAGATTTCTAATTGATGGAAATCCTGGTTTCGGCACAAACTCCATTAAAGCCGCTCCACTTACATAATTCTCCCGTAGTATCTCAGCCATTTTATGTGTGCATCCGATAAGCAACGCGTCCCAGGTTATCCTCCGATCAAGTACGCGGAGTACTAATACTTTCAAATTGTTCATTTCCTTCAGCACATACTCCATAGCCTGTTTATTGTTGAGAAATATATCCAACTTTGAAATATTTGGATAGGCCACGTTGACTCTATCCAATTGTCTAGTAGTTAAGCCCGTGTAAGATTTACAACCAATTTGTTTGAGTCCAACTGTTAGACATTTTAAAGTTTGACAAGGGTAATAAGTTGTCCATGCATCCAGACATTCAGGCGTGGTAAGAAGATCTAACTCGTTCCAGTTGGGGTATTCGGTGGAAACATCTGATGGCAAAGAACTTCCTCGCTTTGGCTTTTGCATATCCCAGAAACCAAAAATCTCCAAACTTTTTAGTTGGTTTAAACAAGGTGACAGGCTCAATTGACGATTATTAGACTCATTGAACTGAATAGTTTCGCTTTGTGCATCAAGACAAAAATATTTGATGGAAGGGCAACATGACAATATATCCTCGAAAAAGTTGCTATTTGTCATTTTACGTGTATCAGAAAGATAAATAGAAATACTGAGATGCTGAAGGTTGACAAGTGGCTTTTTATCAAATTCAAACAAGGATTTAGGATGACAAATATTTTCCCCAATTTGAAGTGAAAGTCTGGAAAGATTTTGAGGAAGTCGTAATGGGTTAACTGCAGATAGATTTGGTTGTGTATTGTAGGGTAAAAACGTAAAACTGAATGATAGCAGAGACTCTTTGGCTCCATTTAAAACGCTTTGAGTAATTTCTAAATTCTTTTTGATATCTTCTTGAAAAGATATACGCATTGTCAGAATTTGTAAGTTTGGTAGATTCAAGTCCATTTTGTAGCATGAAAAGTTGAACGTTGACTTCAGACATAATTTTACCAATCCAGATGAGAACTTGCTTAGAAGTTTGATGATGGCTTCGTCTTCTGGCAAGCTGTGGTGTCTACACATTCCGTTATCTGCGGCCAATTCAAATGGAAATTGCTTGCGTACTTTTAAAGCTTTAGTCTCTGCAATTTCTATAAAATCTGCAATTTCCGAAACGGCAATTTTGACAGGTGTGCATTTCTTTAATTTCTGGAAAGGATCGGGAATCTTTCGAACATTTTGGTACAGACACTGATTCACAGTTTCAAGCCAAGATTTGCACACAAGACGTAGCGTTTTGATGTTTGAAATTATTAACCAATTGTTTTCGTCAAAGAGAAGGTATCCCAAGATTATCTCCATAAGCTCAGGTAGCAGAAATACTTTCTCTAAGCTGGGATTCATTTATAAAACCTGTTCAAATTTTACTTTTTGTCGAAGCAAAGTGCAAGAATAGTGTTAGACGTTAGGCAGAGAAATGGCGAATGAAATACGTAAAGGCAAACAGTTAATAAAAACTGATAATATACTGACGTAAGTGTTTCATAATGATAACAATTTTACGTAAGATAAGGGAGCAGGTGTCAAAATTATGTACATAAAGTAGTAACAAAAACTGATACAGAACGGTCTGTGTTTCGCATGAAGAACTCAATAAATATAAGATAGGAGAACAGAGTGCTACTTTATGTGCACAATAGATGAACGAAAACTGGTATTTCGCTGAACTTCAACAGCTTATGGACAACAACAAATATGGAATTAATTACGGCGCTGGTATACGTTGATCATCGACGGTTGATGCAGCAATTGCCTACACTATTACTGTATTAGTTACTTATGTTTGTTATGCATGTAACATTTTAGAGACAAAAAATAAACTAGTATTTGATTTTCAAAAATAAAACAAAAAAGCATTTACTCAAGCTTAAACACCCTTTATTTCTATAATAAAGAATACACATATTAATAGCTAGTAGATTAGAAGAGTAACAATTTGATAGATTTGTAGCTGATTATTACTTACAAGGGTGAACTTAAAATTGGATCCATGAAAGCAACCATGATGATGTAGACAAACCGTTTCATCAAAATTCTGTGCGTTTGTATTCAGTATAAGCATATTGTGGATGCCATACAATATATCAAACTGCTATGTTTGGCTGTAATCTATTTCTCATATACTCACTGTTTTCTATATCTTATATACCAAAACACTCAGCAACATAATTGCTTAGAGCAATTTGTTTCATTGTGTGTATTTGATGTTGTTGTAAACTTTTCACAAAAGTTTGAATGGTTCAAGCATTATAGGCGTTACGCAAACGCGTTTGGACGGACGGATAAAATTAGAAAGAATCTTTGATTCTTAAAAAGTTGAAAACTGAACAAGGGAAAAATATTGTATAGTCAATAACAATGACCGGATTTAAATTTTTAAATTTTTAAATCATGTTCATACAATTTCAAACGTATATAAACATTAAAGAATGTAGGTTAGGTTCATTAAATAAAATAAACCCACTGTTTATTTTTTCTTACATACACGTTGATCGTATTGTCGAAAAATTGACATGGTATATCGCGATATAGTCTCCCTTTTGAAACCAAATACTTGTTAGAATATGTACATGCAGCAATTTTCTGTCGCAACGCAGTATAATGAAAGTTGTAATTGGCGGTTGGTAGTCAGAAAAATAGTCAAACCATGTATAAAATGTTTGTCGGTTTCACATTTGAAACCTAAAATCATGCTTAAAAATTGGAAAATACTTTAGAATACTGACATTTGTCTAAGAGCTTACAATTTCCACCAATTTAATTTAGGGCTAGCCAAATTTAACAATGTGTTGTGGTAAGCAATTTTTGTTAAAATTTCGGGACTTGTATAATCAAAAGGTTAGCATAAGCGTTTCGAACTAACTTCTATCGCATGGGTGGACGATGAAAGCGCAAATACGAAAGGAGGTATTATTATTCATAACGAAAGCTAATGCAAGATAAGGTGCTCCTAACTAGAATGTGCAAACCATTGATTACCCTAAACTTTGTAAGAGGAAATCCGGTAACCCTGGTCGGGCACTAGCCAGTTATTCCAGATAGTCTTACCTAAACGCTTGTGCAAATGCGTGCTTGCTTGCTGTATTTTATTTTAGTATTGTTAAACAATTTCATACTGAAGTGTACAGAAACTCACTCATTAAGACAAAATGTTTAGCTCGCGTTTGTATAATCTTTGGCAATATCTTACATATTTTGGAATAAAAATGGGCTCATCTGCTCTAATATTCAATCCGCAAACTAAAATGTTCCATCACACAAATGGTATACAAGCTAAAAGATTCCGACGCAATTATTTTCTAACGCGCTTCTGGGCCATAGCATCGTTAGGAATGACTATAAAATTCCGCAAAGAAAAGGACTTTGACAGATTCAACATAACTTTACTTTTTTGGGTAATTGGAATATTAGATACGGTGTTTCAGTCAATAGGCTTTTGGCACGCGGAGGACTTGTGCCGGGCAGTAAATGGAATGATAAAATATTACAAGTACATTCAAGGTAACTACCAAAACATAAAATCAGTATGATTGCAAATTCTTTTCGGTAACATAGCTGTATTATTTACAGGCCGCTACATGCCAAGATACAACCCCGAAACATCAGAAATCAGCCAACTGTTTGACTTGATATTTCTAACCGTTAGTTTAATCAGTCTTGGCTGCCATGTTGTAGTACTTCTTTACTGCTTGTATGAACCTCGTGGCATAATCTTTCTTGCTGGCCTAATACCAGATAAATACTATGCATATATTCCATGGGGTTTAGCATTAACATTATTTCATGTGTACTTGATAATATCTCTTGGGTTTACAATGTCAATCAGTTTATCTTTAATTATGCCGTATTTAATGTATGAAATTATGTTCTTGTGTAAAGAGTTGCGACTTTGGCAGAAAGTGTATAGAACTTTGCATTTGTTGAGGGAGCCTGCATGCCTAAGGCATACCTACAGAGGTTTCCAAATATTGCATGCAAACGTGTTTTGCTTTCTAGGAAAGTATTTTGTATTTGCGCATTCCGTTTGTACATTGTTGCCAATGTATGGATGCACAGTGCTAATCAAGTACTGGGGTGACTTGCGTGTAGTAGCCAAATGCTCAATAATATTTGATTCTGCAACTGTGCTTGTTCTTTGGCTGATACTGTTGCAGCTGGGAAAGTATATGTATGTTCAAGGAGAAAAGGTACTGGGCTCTTGGAAGTCGCTTGCGTGGAGGGACAAAAGAGATGGAAAGGAAATGGATAAATTTAGACAATCATGCAGTTTGATTTTAATTCAGTATGGTAAGACAATGGTGTTTAGACGAATAACTCAGTTTGTGTATATTAAAGCAATTGTTAGGGGAACGTTTAGAGGACTAATAGCTGTTAGATAGTGTGTAGTTGTAGGATTGTTTAATTTAAAATGATGGATTTGTAATAAATAAACTGGTCTTGAGACTATTTCTGCTGATAAGTTTTTGCGTCATGTTGACGTCAAAAGAAATGGAAAGGAAAAATAATTAAGTAGTTCCTTCGCAGTTTAATTTGACAAAACAATTGACACAGTCAATAAGTTTTTAATGAAACGGGTCGTTTTAAGAAACGCGATGCTATTTGGTATTAAGTACTGTAAACAAAAGTAACTAAACTTATCTCCGGTCCGGACTAAACTAAGGTCCGCTCCGCCGCAGCTTCGTCTTTTCGAAAAATGAATGAATTTCTATACCGTCCTGCATATACATACAAAACAATGGAAACAATAGAAACTACCCAATCGCAGTCTCGGTCCCATTGTTTCTATTGTACCCATTGTTTTGTATGTATATGCAGGACAGTATAGAGAAAAAATCTGGTGTAAGCCAGATATATTTACTAAAGGTATTAATTCTTTGGTTCGGAGACACTGTACCATTGACTGGTTTTTTACATATTAGTAGTTAGCTTGCCGCATTTTGTATTATATCATCTCAAACAGATAAGCCAAGTTTTGATAAACATCGTATATGTAAATTAATCTCAACGCTTTGCAAATAATTAAGTTTTACTCCTCTCTCTTTCTTACTTTCTACTCTTTCCGCTAACAATTGTTTGACAAACACCTAAATTACATACTTCAGTGTAATGAAAAATATGTCACACCACCTTTCTGAGAATATTGTCAGCACGTAATTTTTTCAAGAGTTTCTAAAGTCTAGAAAACATTTATTTCAGTTGGTTCACGAGTGCATGGAATAGTAGTATACTATTAGTTTACTTTTGTGTGCCACCTGTACGAAGTAGGGCAATAGGTTTCTAGGCCTGCGCCTTTCAAAATAAAGCACTTGGGTTTAACAGCAAATTAAAAGTTACAGTGCTTAGTTTTTCGTATATTATAAGTTACTTACAAGGAAACCGTCCCGGGTGTAACTCTGTGAAATGAGCAAAATGCATCAATTTCTGCGTATTTTAGTGCGTAGATTATGAATATGAAATTCATTTTTGTGAATGGGGCTTTATGGGAAACCTACGGTCCAGAGACTGTTTTTACAGTGTTCATACATATTATGGGAGGTTAGGGCTTCCACAAGGCTACATCATATAAAATAGATTAACATCTTAATCTTTTAGACGTGAGAAACAAATAATAAAAAACGACAATCCGACTAAAGTAACCATGTGTTTTTATGCCAAATTGTCAGGCGTAATACCTGAAGCATTTTTCGCTAGAACCCTTCTACAACTTCCCTTTGTCACATGTCATGGTTTTCAAATTTCAATTAGCAACGCTGTTTTTTCTGCTACTGATTTTACATACTACATTACAAAGTTAAAATTTAATGCTTGTGCTAGTTTCCACATATGTCAAAGCTAATACTAGCAGCACTGAAGTGATTGCCAATTATCAGATTTTATTCGATTGGCCAATTGTAAAGATACATATGGAAACTGGTATGGTAATATATTTGGTACTTCGGCATACGAATACGTAGTAACTTTGCTTAAGACAATTTGTTAGCATTTTTTATTTATTTGTGTTTTTGCATCTATAACTAATATAAAAACTGTTATGTAAAGTTAGATGCACATTTGCAAGCCTTTGAACCCACATAAAATTAACATTGTAAAAACAGTCTCTGAACCGCAGTTTTCCCATAAAGCCCCATTCACAAAAATGAATTTCATTTTCGTAATCTACGCACTAAAATAACGAAAAACTGAAGCATTTTGTTAATTTCCAAGAGTTACACCTGGGACGGTATCCTTGTTAGTTTATAAGTTGTCAAACGTACAATTAATATAACTCGATAGTGTCTTAGCCATGCATTGCTTAGACAATTTAGACTTGTTGGTCTTCATTATGTAATAACATTATATTTACTTTACTAAAAGCAAACATTTTGTAGTATAATGCTCGTAATTTTATTTATAAAACCTTCAGTTTTTAGCAAACTGCCTTAAGCTTCTTTTCATTTACAGTTAATTTAAATACCTTCTATGCCTAAACAGGAACGATAGCGGCATTTTAACAATTTAGTTTTTTATATATTCAATCACAATTGTATCTAAAACGGAGTCTGTTGGAAACGAGAAAAACGCGTTTTATCTAAAGACTAAAAGAGTTAAAAGTATAACAATACCACTCATTTACAAAACCTGGCAATGGCATTGTTTTCGGTCTGTCTAAAATTTATCATCTTACTTCAAAATAGTATATTTGTGCATGGCATTGCAGTTTTGGAAGTGCCCTTTCTGTTTGCGGAATGCAATGTTCACTTTATTCAGCATTTCAAATACGAACCAAATCCTGAACTTGCACACGCATTTCATTTAAATGGACAAGTACAGTTAAGTTACGTTAACTCTTCCTGCTATAAAGATTGCCTATATTTTGATCCAAAGTATTTGAGTAGCTTTGCCGTTCAGAAATTTTTTCAACAATGTTTGATTCATTTTGTCCTTTCTTTTCATAAAAACGATAATTACGGCAAGTTCTTCTTGAAAAGCTATACTGAAATAGATTTTGTGTACAGTCAAAACGACGGTAATGTTTGGCCACAAAGTTCCCCAGATTACATAGTTATAAGTCATATACCTACAAATGGCCTTGGAAATATTACAAACCTACTTCAAAGGTGGGAATTTACAGTAAAACTTATTTTGTTACTACAACAAACAAACTTGCCAGGTATGAGTCAAATTGATGTAATGATTCCTTGCGGTAGTTGCATGAAGTTAGAGCTTTACGTAGTGGATCTTTCTGAGTACAATATGCAGAGTCTAAATGAGCATTGGAATAAAATCAATTACTATATACAGAACCCAGAAGTATCGCAAACTAACAAACCGGAAAATCCTTGTGATGGCTTGTATCCTAAAGTTACTTGGGAAAATGTACAGAATGTTCAAGATAAGTGTGTCACAAGTTTAATATATGAACGCGTCAATTGTACAACTACAAACTGTCTAAAAATATTTGGCTACCATTTACTCTTTTTATGGATTCACGAAATTTCGCATGAATTCATTGGATCCGTTGCCACATCTGTACTTGACGTCAAATACGTATTTGTTGTACCAAAGCATGAAATTGAAAACTCTTTTGATATTTCTTTTTTGTATGAAATCTTTACGTTCAAACAGTGGTGTATAATAGTTTATATTGGGTTTACTACTGCAGAACTTCTTCGATTATGTGGGATTAAAATGCCTCGTTGGTGGGTTTTGGTATCCTGTGTCGAACAGAGTCCAGATTTAAATAATCGTATAAATAAAAAAGCGGCACTGGTTGCAGCGGGTTGGCTAATAGCCAGTTTTTGGATTAGGCAGTTGGTCTCAACTAGTATGTATGACAATTTGGTTTCTGAACTGGAAGTAAATAACTTGCCAAAATCGCTAGAAAATCTCCAGAACAGTTCAATGCCAATAATTGGGGATAAGCTTGTGCAAATGAATGTGATATCCAAGTCTTGGGGTTCAGTATTTTTAAGCAAGGCCTCGCAAATATTTAATTCTCTAAAAATGGAAGTTTTTGAAGGTCAGCGGAATGCCGTTTCTAAATTTAAAAATGTTATTGAAGCTGTGACAAAGAATAAAATGCCTAGTCGGTGTACCTGGAATGGTCGTTCATGCACTTCTGTCAGGAATTCAGAAAGATTAAATAGGTTTGCGATAATAGCCTTCAAACAATCTTATTTTCACTCTACGTTCCATTCAAACACCTATGTGATACCCTTACTTAAAGTTTTTACGGACGTAAAAATTTATGAAGGGAAAGAAAGTAATATTCTTCCTAGGCTTTTTGCCTGGAGAATTATGGGTCGAACGTTTCGTTTTGAAAGTATTAAAAAACTTCTTGAGACATTAGTAGAATGCGGAATTGTGGATAGGTTGCACAAAAAATATAAAACTATCCTCATGGTAAAGCTACTTCATCATATAAACAACGCGTTGGGATTTCACAACAGCTGGAATTTGGCTGGCATTGTTGAACATACAAAGGTCTCTGAAATATATGATGATAGCTGGAGAGGTACAAAAGAAAGTGTTACCGTGATGGGTCTTCATTCATTAAAACCAGTGTTTTTCTATTGCTTTCTTAGCATGGTTTTTGGTGTTGCCATTTTCTGTTGTGAAATTGTACCTAAAGATTGTCATGGTTTAAAATTTAAAAAATAAAGTACAGTACACAGTATTGATAATTTAATTAGTGTGTTTCCTCATCTATCAAGGATTGCTTGGAATTTTATTGTGAACGTGCCTAAAATTTAAACTTCTATCAAGCACTGTATAATTAGCACAAGTATGTATGTATTACATATAATTATTTATTTTTTGCATTCTTTACATAAAGACTTGTGGCATGGAAACCGTTTTCCTGTAACGCCTATTTTCCGAAGCTGACATGGAATAGTATTTTTGAAAACTGAAATACACACGGGCTTGTTTTGTAGGGATTGTAAAACAAAATGGGAGCATCAATGCTGAATAGTTGTTTACGTGCCATTTGCGAAATGAATTAACTGTAAGTTATTTTATTGAAGATCAAGTAACAGAAGCTCAACAGTTATGCTGTTAGCAAAATCTATACAATTCAAAGGTGTATTCCGTTCTACAAAATTCAAAGTACCAAACTTAGCCTTAATAAAGTTGCAGCTAGTATAAAATCTTTGAAGTACCGTTATATCGCGTTTAAACTTCCAACGAGTGTTACACAATCTGAGCCTCAGTATGGCAATGGCTTTACGTGATTGCCAATTTAGCTCTGCCATGCTACCAAGAAGAACCATTAGCACCATTGTTATACCCACGAGAGTCATTGCGGAGAAAACATTTATGAAAATATCTTGTTGTGATAATGGAAATCTTATCAATGCTGTCATGCAAACGGACTGTAGTGGAATTCCGCCAACAATGGCCCCTGTCAGCAGTGTAGATTGCTGCAATTCATTCATCAATACACCAAGAACCTGTAATGTTCTGTAGTAATGGGTTACTTTATTGATGGAAAAATGCTGATGGTGGTAGACATATTCCTGAAACCTGCACAAAAATATTGAATAAAATTTGTACAGTCTGGAATAGAATCTAAAATTTATAAAACTGTAAAATTTATACCTGAGTAAGTTAGCTCGGAACGCTAAGGTACACAAAATCATTACGCCTGATGCACCCAGTGCAACAGCGTTTTGCACAAACGCCCAGAACCATTGATTGACTACAAGCACAAATACTTTCAAAGTGATTTGCAGAACGTGCCAAATAAGTTCAACACTAAACTTAGGAGAGTAGCATTCTGCTAGAAACATATATCCTAAAACACTCGGTTTGCAAGGATTAATCAAATGTATTCCATAGACAAATACAAACGACGACGTTGCACAAACAGCAAACACAATATAGGCTAAGTATTCATTCAACTGTGTTTTCAAACACTTGCGCGGTGTGCATGCTGGAAACATTTTTTCCAATTGAATAAGTCCATTGACGTACGTACACAATGTCTGCAAATTTGTTCGAACTGAACGCATCATCAAATGCGCAGTTGTGTTACAAATTGCCGCAAAACCAAATAAGAGTTTGTCAATTTGGTCATAATGGTTTGAATTGATCACATATTGTAAAAATCCACCAAAGTAAAGCAGAATGAGAAGTAGTGCGTGAAAATTAGGTAACCAGGCATGAATCTCAGACATACGCTTGCTAATACGTGCGATTTGCAATTTTTTGTGTTGAACATCAAACCTAACTGGAACGCTTTGTAGAAGACAGGCAAGTTTGCATGTCCTTGCAAACAGAAAACAATTATCGGTGAGCATTCTAAATGATCGGAAACTTACAATTAGTATTTTAAGTTTTGAAAATAGCACAATAAAGAGACCACGTTTAAACGGATGCATCCAGCGCGTTTGAAGTAGTGGCGCTTCTAAACCCAATCAAAGTCAGATATATGGACATAAAAATATTCATTAAATAAATATTGAGTTAGCAGTTAATTATTCTTGTACAATTACACAATCATAAACTTCGTGTAAACGACATGCTGAAATAAGTATACTGATATTAGTTAGATATTTTAATGTCAATAGTGAACAAACTATTCTTTAAATTAAACTGTCAAACAAATATGTATTTATAGCAAATATTTGAATA
>CM056168.1:41724729-41839872 GCA_029691765.1 Entomobrya proxima | reverse complement strand
GAGAGTGGCATTCTGCTAGCAACATATATCCTAAAACACTCGGTTTGCATGGATTAATCAAATGTATTCCATAGACAAATACAAACGACGACGTTGCGCAAACACAATATAGGCTAAGTATTCATTCAATCGTGTATTCAAACACTTGGGCGGTGTACATGTCGGAAACAATGTTTCCAATTGAATAAGTCCATTGACGTACGTACACAATGTCCGCAAATATGTTCGAACTGAACGCATCATCAAATGCGCAGTTGTGTTACAAATTGCCGCAAAACCAAATAAGAGTTTGTCAATTTGGTCATAATGGTTTGAATTGATCACATATTGTAAAAATCCACCAAAGTAAAGCAGAATGAGATGTAATGCATGGAAAATAGGTAACCAGGCATGAATCTCAGACATTCGCTTGCTAATACGTGCAATTTGCAATTTTTTGTGTCGAACATCAAACCTAACTGGAACGCTTTGTAGAAGACAGGCAAGTTTGCATGTCCTTGCAAACAGAAAATAATTATCCGTGAGCATTCTAATTAGTTGGCTACGTACAATTAGTATTTTAAGTTTTGAAAATTGCACAATAAAGAGACCACGTACAAACGGATGTATCCAACGCGTTTGAAGTAGTGGCGCTTCTAAACCCAATCAAAGTCAGATATATGGACATAAAAATATTCATTAAATAAATATTGAGTTAGCAGTTAATTATTCTTGTACAATTACACAATCATATACTTCGTGTAAACGACATGCTGAAATAAGTATACTGATATTAGTTAGATATTTTAATGTCAATAGTGAACAAACTATTCTTTAAATTAAACTGTCAAACAAATATGTATTTATAGCAAATATTTGAATAATGAGATAATCTTTTTCGTCCTGGGAAAATCTGCATTTATCTATGGGATTAACGACATTTATTGTGGGAGGTAAAAAATTCAGTACTCCCTTATCCGGGAGTATTTTTCCAGGGATAAGTGAGTATTCTTCCTTTTTTGTGCAACAAAACCTTTGTATTTTGTCCCAGTAGTGTACTTTTAGAGTAAGTACAGCCAGCAGAATTTTTTGAATCACGCTTGTTTTATGGTTCAACGTAAAGTCCTTTTACCTTCAAGTCATTGTACGTATGCTTTGGCTTAAAGTCTTTACCCAAATATTACTTCAACGTAACGAAAACGTAACTTTAGCCTGTTTTGTTTGGTGCTTTACAAAGTTTAAAAGCTTCACTGGGAAATCTATATCCTATATTACTAATTTGGGTAAATGTTTGGGAAAAAGACAAAATAAAATGGTTTCTCAAAAACCATTCAAACATTTTTCAAAAATAAAAGAGGAAAATCATTAACAAACTTTTGTGTTTTATCAAAAGTAATGTTTTAGTGGAAATTTGCTAGTGACAAAAGGGCCTATTTATTATACAGATTAAGCTAATTGAATAGAAATACCAAATAGCTCTCATCATAACAATATCAAAAACCAGATCGTCCACCAAATGGCACATGATTCATGTTAAGATATTTACAGTTTATACTTATGGTTATCTCTATAATACACAACTGGGACAAAATACTAAGTGTTACCCCCGCCTTCGATAAGCTCAGTGTAAATATGGGCCACGGGGATAACAGAGAAAATGATTGGACAGCTTAACTCCGCTGTATTAACTTGCGAAGGCTGTTCCCCAGAAATAAATGATGATTCCCAACTAAACTCTTTAGAAAACGCAGTACTTGATTTTATTGTTGCTTAACCCACGGTGATTGTGTTAAGACTCAGCTGCCGAAGCAATTTTGGGTTCTGCTTTTATAGCGATTCTCACTTCCACTCTGACAAAGAAAATGGTTTCGAAACTTCGAACCACAAAAACGTTACAAACAAAGCGTTTCCGCTTTTGGGCAAAACAGTACAAAGAACTTCCGTTCCAGTCATAAAGAAAAACAAAGAAACTCTGGAACGGTCACAAGGAAAAATATTGAACTATGACCTGCTTGCCCCGGAAGTGAGAATTCGAACACTTTTACAAAGAAAATAACGACAGGAAAGTTACAAAATTCATCTTAATCAATATACATAATATATTGAATACCTAATTTACAAAAAGTATCCAACTAGCTAAAATATTATGCATATGATTTCCTGTCTTCAACGTTTGGTTGAAACATTCTTCCCCCTGATTGACGAAGTCAATCCCTGTGATCCGTTCCAACTGCTTTCACGTCCAGTTTCGCCAACTTGACCACAGGTCTGGTGTAAATTCCCGTTGCTGTCTTCACTTCCGCCACCCTGACGATTCCGTCCTTTCCAGGAAATGTCTGGACAACAAGTCCAAGTGGCCATGTGCTCCTCCTCAAGCTTTGGTCCAGTACAATGACCATGTCCCCCTTTTCTATTGATGGCCGCTGCTTATGCCATTTAGCGCGGCGTTGCAAAGTTGGCAGGTACTCCTTGAGCCACCTTTTCCAAAATTGGTCTGCCAAAGCCTGAGATTGCCTCCAGAGTTTCTCCAGGTCGATCCTGGTCTCATCAAACTTCCCTGGAGGACTACTTGCGCTGGAACTCCCAATGAGGAAATGATAGGGAGTGAGCGCTTCTGGTGACTCCGGATCCACTGGCACTTCCACCAAGGGTCGGCTATTCACAATAGCTTCAGCCTCGGCAAACACTGTCAGCAAGATTTCCTCTTTAGGTGCTCTGCATTTAAGTACAGCAGACAATGCCACCTTAACGGATCTTACTAAGCGTTCCCAACTTCCCCCCATATGAGCTGCTGAGGGAGGAATGAAGTGCCATTCTATCTGCTTAGTCTCCAGCTCGTCACTAATCTTTTCCTGGTCCAAGTCCTTTAGCGCCTGCCTTAGCTCTTTGTCCGCACCTCGCAGATTCGTCCCGTTGTCACTATAAAGCTGCGACGGCTGACCTCTTCTTGCAATCATGCGCCGGATTGCCATGATGCAACTGTCGGTTGACAGACTAGCAGCTATTTCCAAATGGACTGCCCGGGTGTTCATGCAGGTGAAAAGAACACCCCATCGCTTCTCGTGTCTCCTGCCCACGGTCACGTCCATCGGCCCAAAATAGTCCATCCCGGTGATGTAGAATGGGCGAGGCTGCGGCTGTATCTTGATGTCAGGCATAGCTGCCATTACCGGTGGATGGGCCTGAGCCCGCTTCTTCCTGCAAACCAGGCAAGCTCCAATGCGTCTTCGGACTGCGCTTCTGATTCGGGGAATCCAGAAACGCTGGCGCACCTCGTTTCTCACTAAGTCTTCCCCAGCGTGACCAAATATCTTGTGGTAGTACTCCAGTAGCAGCACCGTCAGCTGCTCCTTCGGGTCCAGTATCACTGGTTGGCGCAGACCCTTGTACTTTGAGCTGGCTAGCCGGGAGTTCATCCTAAGTACCCCATCCTTGTCCAAAACTGGGGACAGCTCATACAACCGGCTACTTTTGTGCACCGGTTGTCCGTTAGTAAGAAGCTGCATCTCTTGCGGAAATGAGGCCCATTGACTTCGTCTGCACAACAGCATTTCCGCCCTGCGTATTGGTAGCTGCTTGGACACTGGCTGCTTCCGGAGCCTGTCTGACAATCTTAGGATGTAACCCGTGCTCCTCAGCAATCTCATGTAGTTTGAGAAGCGAGCAACTTCCGGTACGGCAAACTCCTCCGCTTCCACTATCACGCCCACGAATTCCCGTCTTAGCTCCAATTCTTCCTCGTCCTCCTCCAGGTCATCCTTCCGTCTCTCTTGGGGAAAGTCTTCCGGAAGAAGCTTGAGGAAATCTGGTCCGCACCACCATCTGGAGCCTCCGCTAAGGTCAGCCTTGCCATCCCGTGTTCCATCGTCAGCAGGATTCTCTGCCGAAGGGACCCAGCGCCATTGTGAGACTTCCGTAGTCTTCTGTATTTCACCAACCCGGTTGGCCACGAACTGTTGGTACCTCCGGGCTTCAGATCTGATCCATTTCAGCACAGTCATGGAATCAGTCCAGTAGGTGACACCATGGATCTTGATATCCATTTCAGACTGAATTAACTTTCCAAGTCTGCATGCGATGAGGGCCGCAGTCAATTCTAGACGTGGCACCGAGCAAGGCTTCACCGGTGCTACTCTAGTTTTGGACATGACTAGACTAACGGACACCTCATCGCCCTCCACAACGCGTAAGTAGGCTACTGAACAACTTGCGGCTTCACTACTGTCAGCGAAAATGTGGAGTGTCACGTTCGTGCTGGAACTTGCGTGGTTGGAGTAACAGCGGCCAATCCTGATGCTGGCAAGCAATGGCAAGTCCTTGACCCAATGCTTCCATTTCCTGAACTGATGCTCCGTCAGCTGGTCGTCCCATCCAATTTTTGTCCTCCAGAGATCCTGAATTAGGATTCTTGCCTTGACTATGTAGTGGCCAAGAAACCCTAATGGGTCCCAGACCAGCATCACAAGTCTCAGGACAGCTCTCTTGGTGGGGTTGACCTCTCCAGTGGCGATTCCTTCTCCAGCACGATCCAGGTTCACTCTGAATGTGAATGCGTCCACCTCTGGCACCCAATGGAGTCCTAAGGCTCTCTCCGTCTGAACTTCAGACCATTCAGCAAAACTTTTACTTTTGCTCGTTTTACTGTCCCCGAGCAGAGCCTCCAGCACCTTGTCCGAGTTTGACATCCACTTGCCTATGTCGAATCCGCCACGTTTGTGTACTGTTGTAACCTCCGTTGCCAGGTTGAGTGCCTCTTTCTCCGTGTCAAGCGAGTCCAGATAATCATCCATATAATGTTTATGGATGATTGCTGCGACTGCCTTGGGAAACTCTTTCTTGGACTCCATGGCGTTCCTGTTCTTTACGTACTGGGCACAGTACGGAGAACAGACGCTACCGAACATCATGACCTCCAACTGGAACGTCGATGGCTCGGCACTCTCGTCATCACGCCACAGGAACCTCTGCGCTGGGCAGTCCTCTAGCATGATACGCACCTGGTGGAACATCTCCGCGATGTCACCGCTGACAGCGATTTGTCTCTGCCGGAACTTGAGTAGGACGCCAACAAGTGATACAAGTAAGTCTAGACCCGTATACAAATGGTCGTTCAGGCTTACCCCCGTGACCTGCTCGCAGCGTCAAATACTATGCGTATTTTCCCAGGCTTGTTGGGATGCTGCCGGTCAAAATGGGGCAAGTACCACTCCACATCAGACGGCTGTCGTAACTCCTCCTCCGACAACTTGCGTGCATATCCAGTTTCCAAGTAGTGGGCAATTTTCTCCTTATATTGCGCTGCCACGCCCTCATTCCGCTTCAGTTTCCGTTCAATGGAAATGAGTCGTTTGACCGCAACTTCCCGACTACCTGGCAGCTTCGTGTGTTCCCGTTTCCACAAGAGTCTAGTTTCCCATCTGTCACCAACTCGGCGGGTGACCCTTTCCATCATCTCTTCAGCAGCTTGATCCTCTTTTGACCTTGTGGAGAGTGCAGTCTTTATCCCAATGCTTTCCAGAGCGAACGACTCCTTAACCAGATTATGGAGGATGTCGTCGTCTGATTCGTGATAGCAGACATTGGTAGTCTCCTCCTCAGATCTCCCGTTCCGTGGACCATGGACAACCCAGCCAAGATTGGTTCTCGATAGCATGGGCGAGTGCTCATCCTTCTCGACGACCTCTCTGGTGGTTATCAAGTGGGCATGCTGCTGACCTACCAGGATCATAGGGCGTTCACCTGGCAGGTACTTCAGCTTCCTGCTCTGCAAGTGGGGATAGCGCTTGACAATGTCAGAGCGCTGTGGTGTCAACTTTAGCTTTTCCACGGTGCGGACACTTCTTATTTTGTATTTGGAGTCCGCTTCGCCCACTGGTCCAATCCAGAGATCCACTTTCTTTGACGAGTTGTCATGTTGCACCGACTCGTCTGTCCACCGAATCCTGAGAGGATCTGTCGCTCCATCCAGTCCCATCTCCTTCGCCAGCTCTGCACACATGAGGGTCACCGAGGACGCTCCGTCCAAAAGAGCGTTGACTACCATTTCGCCCGATGGTCCGTATAAACTGACCACGACGATACGCAGTAGCCCTGACCCTCCAGCTACCGAATAAGATGAGTTGATCTCCTCCACTTTCTTTATTTCCTTCCCTTTGGATGCGTCTTTGGAAGAGTCAGCTGATTCTGAATGTAGCAATGTGTGGTGTCTTTTGCTGCATCCGTCCACGCCACATGCTGTCTTGACTTTACAGGTCCTCAGGCTGTGGCCACCACGCAAGCAACGGAAGCACCGGCCCTTCTTTCTGGCAAGATTCCAGCGTTCGTCGCAGGTAAGCTTCCCGAACATCTCACAGTTATTGATGCCGTGGACATCCTTCTCGCAAACCCAGCATGGTTTTGGTCCAGTCCCGCCTGAGGATGATGATGGTTTCTCATTTTGCTGCTTTCCTCCACCAGCCCCCTTGTCCCTGCTGGTGGAGGTCTCTTCCTCGAGCATGAAAGTGCTTTCCTCCTTCTTTTCCTTGAAGCTCATCTTGGGGGTGACCACCATGCTCGCTGCCATTGATGCTGTCTCTATCCAGGAACAGAAATCCTGCAGATTTGCTGTCCTTCCCAACCCCAGAGCTGTCATACCCCATTGTAACTTCAAGCTATCCGGCAGCTTGTCGACTAGTTCTTGTAACAGCTGGGGATTCTGAAGGTAAACGAATTCCCCGAGCGTGTTGATTGTTACGACCAAGTTTCTCACAGCTATGGCAAAGTCGACCAAAGTGGAGAGCTTGTTTTCCTTTGGGGTTGGGGTCTTCCTGGCAAGGTCCACCAGAGCTTGAATAACGTACTCTGGCCTGCCATAACGCTGCTGTAGAGTTTGCATAACAGCTTCCGAATTCCCCGGGATGATCATCAGTGATCTGACCGTTTTCCTTGCTTCCCCCCGTAGCGCCTTCTCCAGTCGAGCCATGTTCTGCGCTGCGGTGAATCCACAATCCCTCGTTGATTGGATAAAATGGTGCGCGAATAACGGCCAGTCAAGCGGGTTCCCAGTGAACGTAGGTAATTGGCTGCCGTGACTTTGGCGAGCCACAAACTTCTCCGTATTTTGACTCTGTAGAGTCAAGGCCTGCACCAGTGCTGCTGCTAGTGCATCCACTCCAGTTGGATTCTGCGCCTGCTGAAAGGGCACCCCCGGAGTTGGTCCAGGCGTTAGTGCTCCTCCCCATCCATGTCCTCCAGTAGCTCCAACTGGTCCAAAATTTCCATACCCTTGAGTTCCGGAACTTGCTCCAGCAAATTGGCTAGTCGCTTCTTGTTTCCAACCCTGACCACCGCTGAATCTTCGCTCCTCTGCTTTCCCTCCATACCGATCATCTGTGGCACGTTGTGCTGACGTCTCAGCAAATAACCGCCTGCCACCGTAAAATTTACCCCTCTCGTAACCACCAAACGTCTTTGGATAGCCACCACCCTCCACCTGGCTCCGTGCCTTCTGACCCACCACGGGATCACGCGTTTCCTCCGCAGATTTAGACATAGTCATCATCTTTGGAGGTTCCGCCAGACTTGACAACGGATAACCAGGCACACCTTCTCTGGGTAAACCTACGCTACTCACCGGTACTGGAGGTACGACAGATTCACTAAATCCAGCAGCGCCAAAGTCTTCATCTTCCAGTTCCACGTCTGAAAACTCGGGCTGCTCCAACAACTTGGACATCTCCTCCTCTCGCCTTTGCTTCATTGACTCCAACTTGGACAGCTTGTCTGCTATGCTGGCCTCCAGGTTGCTAATGTCCATGTCGATCTCTTCCACGACGGTACTGCGGGATCGGGCTGATCCACTGGATACGACAGAGTCGTTGTCATCCGCCCTGCTTGATATGACTGCATCCGGCGGTACAACAATAGTCGTCCTCCTCATGGGTGTTCCACGTGCGTCGAGCCTCGTGCTTGTGAGCGGAGTGCTCAGTCCTTGCGTCCACTCCCCGTAACGGTTGGGGGGTTGACCAATGTTGGTTCGGCTGCTTCTTCTGACCCCTCCTGGACGGCTTCCAGGATTGACGTGGGGTCCCGCTACTGCTGGTGTCGGCTTCCTCTCCATCCTGGTTGATGCCGGAAGCTTCCACCTTCGGTATTCCCTCTATTGACTGGGAACTTGAGACTGCTTCAAGACCTGCTCCCTCTGGGGCAATTGGACTACTTGAAGGTCTCCGGACTGCTTCTCCAGAGCGCTGGGGATCCGGCTCGAAGGACCACTTGTTACCCCCGCCTTCGATAAGCTCAGTGTAAATATGGGCCACGGGGATAACAGAGAAAATGATTGGACAGCTTAACTCCGCTGTATTAACTTGCGAAGGCTGTTCCCCAGAAATAAATGATGATTCCCAACTAAACTCTTTAGAAAACGCAGTACTTGACTTTATTGTTGCTTAACCCACGGTGATTGTGTTAAGACTCAGCTGCCGAAGCAATTTTGGGTTCTGCTTTTATAGCGATTCTCACTTCCACTCTGACAAAGAAAATGGTTTCGAAACTTCGAACCACAAAAACGTTACAAACAAAGCATTTCCGCTTTTGGGCAAAGCAGTACAAAGAACATCCGTTCCAGTCACAAAGAACAACAAAGAAAATCTGGAACGGTCACAAGAAAAATATTGAACTATGACCTGCTTGCCCCGGAAGTGAGAATTCGAACACTTTTACAAAGAAAATAACGACAGGAAAATTACAAAATTTTCATCTTAATCAATATACATAATATGTGATACCTAATTTACAATAAGTATCCAATTAATCTTAAATATTATGCATATGACTTCCTGTCTTCAACGTTTCGTTGGAACATTCTTCCCCCTGATTGACGAAGTCAATCCCTGTGATCCGTTCCAACTGCCTTCACGTCCAGCTTCGCCAATTTGACCACAGGCCGGGTGTAGACTCCCGTCGCTGTCTTCACTTCCGCCACCCTGACGATTCCGTCCTTTCCAGGAAATGTCTGGACAACAAGTCCAAGTGGCCATGTGCTCCTCCTCAAGCTTTGGTCCAGTACAATGACCATGTCCCCCTTTTCTATTGTCGGCCGCTGCTTATGCCATTTAGCGCGGCGCTGCAAAGTTGGCAGGTACTCCTTGAGCCACCTTTTCCAGAACTGGTCTGCCAAAGCCTGAGATTGCCTCCAGAGTTTCTCCAGGTCGATCCTTGCCTCATCAAACTTTCCTGGAGGACTTCTCGCGCTGGAACTCCCAATAAGGAAATGAAAAGGAGTGAGCGCTTCTGGAGACTCCGGGTCCACTGGCACTTCCACCAAGGGTCGGCTATTCACGATAGCTTCTGCCTCCGCAAACACCGTTAGTAAGATCTCCTCCTTAGGTGCCCTGCATTTGAGTACAGCAGACAATGCCACCTTAACGGATCTTACTAAGCGTTCCCAACTTCCCCCCATATGAGCTGCTGAGGGAGGAATGAAGTGCCATTCTATCTGCTTAGTCTCCAGCTCGTCACTAATCTTTTCCTGGTCCAAGTCCTTTAGCGCCTGCCTTAGCTCTTTGTCCGCACCTCGCAGATTCGTCCCGTTGTCACTATAAAGCTGCGACGGCTGACCTCTTCTTGCAATCATGCGCCGGATTGCCATGATGCAACTGTCGGTTGACAGACTAGCAGCTATTTCCAAATGGACTGCCCGGGTGTTCATGCAGGTGAAAAGAACACCCCATCGCTTCTCGTGTCTCCTGCCCACGGTCACGTCCATCGGCCCAAAATAGTCCATCCCGGTGATGTAGAATGGGCGAGGCTGCGGCTGTATCTTGATGTCAGGCATAGCTGCCATTACCGGTGGATGGGCCTGAGCCCGCTTCTTCCTGCAAACCAAGCAAAACGTTACAAACAAAGCATTTCCGCTTTTGGGCAAAGCAGTACAAAGAACATCCGTTCCAGTCACAAAGAACAACAAAGAAAATCTGGAACGGTCACAAGAAAAATATTGAACTATGACCTGCTTGCCCCGGAAGTGAGAATTCGAACACTTTTACAAAGAAAATAACGACAGGAAAATTACAAAATTTTCATCTTAATCAATATACATAATATGTGATACCTAATTTACAATAAGTATCTCAATTAATCTTAAATATTATGCATATGACTTCCTGTCTTCAACGTTTCGTTGGAACACTAAGTTTTGTTGCACAAAAAAGGCAGAATACTTACTTATCTCTGGAAAAATACTCCCGGATAAGGGAGTACTGAATTTTTTACCTCCCACAATAAAAGTCGTTAATCCCATAGATAAATGAGTATTTTTCCATAGACGAGAAATTACATGTCAACTGTTTGAAAAGTCGTAAAGTTTACAAACTATTTGTACAAATTACATGTCTTAGTGCGGCAGAATCTGCTTCGGTGGATATATAATTGTATATGGTGGAACCTAAGGTAAACTGGGACGGTTTTAAAGGAAGATACAATTTTTCATGAGTTACGTATGTTTACGTGTTTAAGAAAATTAGAAACATTTGTCGTCAACTGTTTTGACAAAAACATGAAAAGGGAAAGCTTTTATGATAGCCGTGTATGGTTTGAGCCCAATTAGAAAAACTGTTTTAAAAAGCATTATGTTTAAAGAGTGATAGACATAATATGTTATTCTAACATTTATATATATTTATGTAAGAAACGTTGACTAGGTGGTCCAGGATTGTTATGAACGTAAGTCATAATAAAAAGAATGTTATTAAACCACGCCTACATAAATAACATTTTTATTCGTTCGCCATCTTATTTTATTGGCTCAACTGAATCATTATACTTAAATGTTAAGACATGTGGCAGTTTGATACATAATATTAGATATACGTTTGTGATTGTCAAAGTATTTAGCTATTAACTAACCTGACAAAGAGTTTTATCTTTATCTACAAATTTATTCTAAAGTCTCCCATGGCGCTAAACAGTCAGCTAAATTTTCTATCGATTCATTAAATTGTTGTCAACAGTTAGCATTTGTGACTTTTTGGGGATTCCAAGTGCATTTGCTTTGTTAATTTTCAATTCAGTTGTTTAATTAGAATTACAAGAAATAGCATGTCTTGCACAGCTTTGTACAGTAGTTTTTAGGTCGTCCATTATCAGCTTTAGCACAACATTATTGCGAAATTTAGACAATACAACACCAATTCCTATCTCAGTAACATGTACCACTACTGCAACACACATTCCTATAATCAATATAGCAAATATCACCAGAATGTTTCCATTAATTGTAGCACTTACAGGAGGTGGGATTTCTCTTTTAAATGGTACATAACCAGTTAGAAGTTGAATAAGCCAAATTTTTAGTCCGGAAGCCTCAATACATCTTAAGCGTCTTACAAAGTATTGATCAACATACCCACTAAAAACTATATCAGCAGTTTGATTTAGAAAGTTATCGGAGCTTACAGAAACCAGTTTTTGATTCCGTAAAGAAACCTGCTTGGCGTATTCATGGCACATATATTCTGGCAAGGCAACCGCAGTTTTGTCGCATGAGACTAGTTTAGAAATGTACAGCGCTTTCTGCATACTTATCAACTTTTCTTTCATTCCGTTTGCAATTTTTTTGTACGACACAAATTTCCCAAAAATACCGGCTCGTAGTAAAGGAAACACCATATGAATTAGGGATTTCAAATCAGTCGCAATACTGGGATGCATTAAAGCCCTATCTCGTAAACTTTTATATTTTCTGTCTTCGGTGCTATTTTCAAAAAATTCTATGTCTGCCCAGTAGGCGGTAAATATAGGTTCACCTGCAAAAAAGTTATAAGCTTTTCCAGTTGTTACACGTTGCTTTGTTGCTCTAAGTGGCAAAAGATCGCTTTCTGTTGGATTTTCTATAGGATACTTTTTGTTAGTAACTTTCATTAGATCTGTGTAAATTGTAAAATTGTCTACAATTAGTTGAGATAGTGTTTCGTAATAAAGTGGCTCTCGCTGAGTGATCATATTGTACACATTTTCGTTTTTGTACCCATTGCTTAAAACCAATGCAGAAAGCATGAACCCTACTATAGCCCATCGTAGAGAATAATTACTTTCAATTTTCTTCCTAAATGGATCGCCTTGCTCAAGTAAAACTTTCAGAGCAGAAAAACCATTTTGAAACATACTTCCGGTAATTTTTGTTTTATGGTTGTCATCGAAACCATCTATTAAGCTTAATGCCATAACAAGTATGCTTACTAGTATGCCAATCCATATATTTTTGTCATACACTTTGAACAGCTCCCAGAATGGAAATGCGGTGATCCCTCGTCTTCCACACGCAACAAACCGTAGTTTCACAGCATGAGTTTCAACAACAATGTGGTTTTCAAATTGCACAGATGCAGGTAAAATACCAAAGTGTTCTCTTACTGAGATAGATTTTGTTTCAAAGTCCAAAAAGTAGTTTTCAAAGCTTGACTCAATTTCCACAAATGTTTGGTTTTTAATAACTGCCGATACAATTGTCAGTAGAGCATGAAAATACTTCAGTTTTTGGCTTTTTAGGGCCAAGTATATTCGTAGATTGTTTTTCCGTTTACGTTGCAAGCTTTGTCGCAATATATCCCACAGAACATTCTGAGAGAGCTCAAGTGTGGAGAGAAATTTGGCGGAGTCTAAACGCCAATGCATGTTTGAAATAGATAGAGCACTTATATCTATAACGATATAAGAATGTCAGATTATCTTTTCTAAAATAGCATAAATAATAAAAGAAACTTGCCCAAATCTGTATTGGGTCCTATCCTGAATGACTCAACTGCTGGAGGACAGTCGCAAGGCTGAACATATTCTATAACGCTTGCTAAGTTTGGTTCGGCTCGGATATGCAAAAACATTTGTGTGTGAATCTTGTCTTTCCAATCATCCGTTGTAGAAATGGTGGAAAGTATCCACATACCAATTTCGTATTTCCTTGGTTGATGTTGAATACTGTTTGTGATAAGAATATTGATACTGGGTACAGCACCGGGAACAATACGATAGCGTTTTTGTTTTTTAAACTCCCAAATGTCATGATCTCTAAAAAATTTGATGTATGCAAGATCGCGATCTAACAGAGCAAACTTTGGCTGAAACAGATGAACTTGAATTACTTGTGACCAAGGCTTTACGTTGGCAGAATATTTTGTAAAGTTGAATTCAGAGCAGATGTAGGGAAAATTCTTAGCATAGTCGGGAATTCCGTCTACATATTTAGATGTTAGACAAGACAGGTTTTGTATAGGGTACGATATGCTGCAGTTATTATCGTAAGAGTTTTGAGGAATCCAACCAGGCCATGAGTACGTTCCATCCACCACTATACCTGGTACTGGGTTTTTTAGAATAACAGGAAACCGGGAAAGTTTTATGTTAACGTGCTGGAAGTTGACAATTAAGATTAATTTGTGAACACGGTCTAAAAAATCCAGTTCCGCATCTGCGTCGTATGGAACCCATGGCAATGTGTCAAATGGGAATCCGTGAAATTCGTTGATAACACGTTTATGGTGGAGATACACTTTGTCGGTTTCATTGGAGGAAAGAGTACGCAGTGGTCGAAAGAATACTGTTGTATCACAAATTAAAATGTTTGTAGCGACTATATAGTGCAGGGCAATTTGGTACATTTTGAAATATCTGATTATTAAGTATTTGATTAGTCAATGTAAAATTTACCTAGAAACAACTATACTGTTTCTAATATTTCGCTTTAGAAACAAGCAGGAATAATTTTTTCTTTAGAAGTATTGTCGTGTTGTAAAATCTACCACGAGTTTGTGCCAATTAATTGTCTCAAAAGCTTGTCATTGAAAACTAAAATTACATCCCGTTTTAGAACATATCTTTTATTATTAAGCACTGATGTTGGTGTTCGGCTGTCAGTGGAGATACAAAAACCACTGTTACTGCCTCACATACAGAGATGCCATCTTCCGTAGCTACGGCACAATACATCTGCACATGCACCATGGCAATTCTCATGGTCCCCATGCCGAACCTACCGCCAAACACATGTTTCTGTGCTGACGCAAAAATGCAAAACGATTGTTTATCAGCCTATCCTACCCCGTTCATTTAGATACATTTTCTTCGTTTGATCGACAGATTATTTACCAGCACTCCGATTACTATCATACTTCTGAACACTGATCATATTACGTGTATCTGTTTACCTTCAGCAATAACTTATTTTATCAGGTAAGCAAGTAGCAGCAGCACGAGTAATCATACCCTTCTTTGTGTACGATTCAGGAATTTTTAACAGTTGGGTTGTCATCCTTGCAGGCTCCCAAGTTTAATCGTGTGAATGTTTCCTAAGAGTGACAACACATGACTGGTGCGGTACCGGTGTAGTTGTTTTCAAGTAAGTTGTGGTCGGGTTAAATAAGTGATTAGATCCATCTTGGTGTACGTTCCAAGAACATTCTAATATTTTCATTGTATTTTTGTAGGTTCTTGCGTTTTGATGATACATACAGGTTCCAACCTTGCACATGATGCATAGTGGTACTGGACATCATTTGATTGTTGCACGCGGTGTGTTAGCGGTTTTCAAGTAAGTTTTAAGTGCGGTGGGGTTAAATAAGTGGTTAGATGTAGATGCTTTTTGGTGTACATTCCAAGAATATTCTAATATTTTGATTGTATCGTTGTAGGTTCTTGCGGTTTGGTGATAGCATTTCCGTATCAACCAGGTGTAGCTGAGTCATAGTGGAAATCATCTGATTCTTGCACAAGGGGTTTTAGCTGTTTCAAGTAAATTTTAAGTGCAGTCGGGTTAAATATATGATTAGATTCTTTTTGGTGTGCGTTCCAAGAACATTTTAATATTTGGAAGGTTTTGTACGGAGGTTGGGTTACCAGTTCCAGTAGATTAGCACGATTACTCCTCAGATGTCAACATTGAGTTGAGACCAAAGAAGCGGAGCAGGCTGCATCCTTGATGAACCTTGAGCAACGTTCAGCTTTTGGGAGGATCATGGATGCGGTGGAAGGAAGGTGCGCGCCATGAGTGCTTCTTTTTACCAGGTGCTGGAGGCACTGGAAAGACGTTCGTTTATAAGGCTCTAACCTCGACTATACTCAGTCAGGGAGGATTTGTAAAATGTGTTGCTCCAACGCGATTGGCAGCGACACTTCTGAAAGGCGGAAAAACTGCTCATTCTGGATTTGGAATCCCAAATGGAGTTGGAAGAGGACGACGCTAATCATATGAGAATTTGGGATGAAATATCCATGTGCCATGCTCATTTGCTGAACGCTGTTGACAGAAGTTTGCGAGATCTGCTCAACGTAGATGAACCATTTTGGGGTATTCCAATAGTGGTGGGGGGCGATTTCCGACAACAAGCACCTGTATGCTGCATGGCAGTCGTGCAAAGAGCAGCCATTTGTGGAAGCACTTTCAGGAACTTCCACTATTACAGAATACGCGTGTGAACCAGGATGAATCAGAATTCCGTGATTGGCTGATTTCGATTGGGTCTGGAATTTTTAACAAGGAACAAGACAATGTGAGTGAATGCAGTATTTTTAGTTGGGAATAGAAGAGGCGAAAAATTTCTGATTGCTCGCATAAATCTGGATGCCAAAAAATAGGGATTTACATTTCAGCTGAGAGTGAAGCGATTTCCACTTCGGTTGGCAAATTTTATGAGTATTACAAGCCACAGGGACAGACATTTGATCAGACTGGTGTATTACCTCCAGAACCGGTTTTTACACATACCGCACAGTTATACCTATACAGCATTTTCAAGGCTTCGTAGCACGAGGGGCTTATTTGTTGAAGTAAAGGAAGGTTCAAAGCAGGAAGCTATCTACGAAAACACTACGGGAATTTATACATACAATTGTGTCTTTAGAGAAATACTGAAGTAAATTTATGGATATAATTTTGCGTACCAATAAAACGCACATTATTGGATGGCAAACACATTTATTTCGATAAAATTAATGATTTTGGTATTCTTAACGTTGCAGGGCGTCTGCCTGCCTGTGAGTTTCTAGTACCTTTATAGGTATAGAATGTTATACGAGCGACGTATACTTTTAAATAGGAAAATTAATTAAGCTCAGTTGGTCATAACAGGAAGTTAGTGTTTCAGGTGTATGTCTTAAATAAAAATCGCTTTCCCTGCCACGTGCTCACGTGTTTTCTGTAATTATATTTGTTCAAAGAAAAAACCAACACTCGCTAAATGAATAAGGTGCGCGCGCTTCCTGTAATCAAAATTGTAATGTTTGCAAGATAAGGTTAGAAGTGTCTGAAATTCAGAAAAAAGTTAGAATAAACTGCATCTTAAGTTAAATATTTAAACTCAGAAGACGATAAGAAAATAATTTTGTGCATTTTATTGATTTTGGGTTTCAGTACATAACATTACAAAAATGTAAACGATTTTACAGACAAATGTACTACACTGATTTCATAGCAATATATTGTCAGTTTATTTAAGTAGTTTATCAATAGTGTTTGTAACAAGGCATTTTTAATGAGAAATATTACCTGATTAATGAAACTATTCCTGTGAATAATCATATCGCCTTACATAAGTTTTGTTTGAAAAAATCAAACAAAAATTTAACAACTGATGACCAAATACTTTTATTGACTTGACAAATAGTTTTTTGTATTGTTGAATTAAGCGCATAACGTGTTCATTTAACTGACTTTTAAGTGCAAATGTCATACAGAATTTATGCACTAATCTTGTAAACCGTATTTCCCCTAAATATACAATAATTGCAATGGTTAGTCCTATAATAAGGACACAAAATACTATTAACACGTTACCTTTTAGCGACGCACTTACTGGTGGAGGTGTACTTTTTACAAATGGATAAATGTTAACCGAAACCCTAGGCAACCACTGGTCAATGCCAGAGGCCTTTAAGTAACTGATTCTTAGTAAAAAACTGGGATCTAGGCTGCCTTGAAATTCCAGTATAACCGATTGTTTAGTAAAGGCCTCCGAACTAACTGAAACAAATGTTTGATTTTGCGCGAACGCCTCTTTAGCATGCTCGTAACACATATAAGCGGGTAACAGAAATGCTGTTTTGTTGCAGGATACTAGATTACTTGTGTACCATTTTTGTTGTCGCTCTTGTATTAAGATATTCATTAATTGATTAAGTGTCGAATAAGACCCTTTGTAAATATCAGTACGCAATATTGGTAAAACACTTTCCACTAATGCACTTACAATTTCAGTTACATTTAAATGTACATGAGATATGTTTCTGAGAAGTTCAACTATGCTCTTAGTAGATCCTTCTTCACGTCTGTTCAGCATTTTTATTTGGTAATCACGTATTTCACTATAACCCCAAAAACATTTATAAACGTCAGAATCTATGGTATGTCTGTAAAGTGTGAATGATGTAATATTTTCCTTAAAGCACTGAAAATTTTCTCTTCCATTCACAATTTTGGTTATCCTAGACAAAACTGTAAAGTTGTCGTTTCTGAGGTGGGTCAAGGTTTCGTATAAAAGCGGCTGTCTGGGAACTATCATATTGTACACATTTTGATTTTTATATCCATTACTTAGAACTAAACTGGCTAGCAGAAATCCCGATAAAATCCAGCGTAGTAAATTATCATGTGTTAAACTGTCGGGAAATGGAGTTCCTTGTTCAAGCAGCGTTTTTGTAACAAAAAACGCATTTTGAATGCCATGTTGTGTAATACCAAATTCAACCTTTGTAGCCCGCAATAGGCACAGAGAAGTTGTTATAATTATACCAATTAGGCAAATCCATATATTTCTTTCATACACTTTGAACAGTTCTCCAAATGGAAATGGTTGTATACCTCGCTGTCCACATGTCACAAACCTGAGTGTATCTACGTCGCTTTTAATAACTAGCCGGCTACTTCTAAAATATGGCAGAGTCACTGGTCCGAAAATAATTCCTGCTCTCACTACTCGCCATTCCTTCCATAGATAGATGCTGTCCAAGTGCAAATAACGTGGAATCCAAGGTAGCTCAATTTTAGGACATTTGCGTATTCCCCAATTTGGAGGAAACGTTTCATTTCTAAGCACCAGCAACACTAAGCGAAATAAAGACATGTAAAATTTTATCCTTTGGTCTTTTGTTTGAACCTGAAAAAACTGCTGCTTTTGTAACTTCCTGATGGACATGTCCAGCACCGTTTCTTTACTAATACCAGTGTGATGTATTAATTCACGAAAGTCATATGCCCATTGTAAATTTGGCCATAATTCGTTTTGTGAATCTAAACACAATATATATTTTTTAATTGTATCAAATGAATATGTTCAAAAATGTTATTCCTCCATCTTTTAAATGTTTATAGCTTACCTGCGTCAATCCTTAGTTTACGAGAAATTATTATTCTACTGCAGGCGCAAGGTTCAACCAGGTTTAACAAGCGATTATTATTTTCGTCTAGTTGTATCCAAAGAAATATATTATAAGGAACTACAATAACTGACACATGTGCTATTAAAGCCATCCAGTGAAAAATTTCAAGGTTTGTTGGCAGCGGCTGAGATAAACTTGAAACTAGAATGTTTATATTGTGTATAGAACTCTGCATATGAAAATTGGATCCCAAAAAATTGAAAATGTTAATACGGCCATATTTAAAATTCAACAGGAAAAAGTTTGGCTGAAACAGCACAACGTTTATGAATCCATGCCATAACCGCGAGTTAGCAGAAAATGTCAATGGATACAACGAAAGGCAGTAATCATGGTTCATGATAGTATTCTTAGGGTTTTTTAGAAACCTTGATATAGGGCATGGAAAATCTTTCAGGGTAAAGGTAATGTTGCTTTTATCTTTGAAAGAATTTCTCGGAATCCAAATAAAACTTGTCCAGTTCTTGTTATAATATAAAGCTAATTCCTTGCTTCTAAGAACAACAGGAAGCTGACTTACTTTTATGTCAACGTATTGAAAATTCGACAAAATAAACAGTTTTTCATCTGTAGGAATGAACTCTAAAAGTTTATCAATATCCACCGTTTTAGTTGACAAGTTTTTAAAGGGATATATATTGTACTGGTTGAAAATGTACTTGTCGGAATCAGAAAGATTTTTTATTTCAATTGGTGTGATTGTTGTAAGAGGCCGTATATACGTATGTTCATTAGCCTTTGCTAATGAAACTACTAACACAAGTTCTAGTGTTTCTAGAAGCATTGTGTTTCCTTCTTTAGCGAGATTCGAAGCACATAAAATATAAGTGTGAGAGAACTTTATTCACGTGTATGGGAACGTGAGGTAATATCTAATATAATGCGAATGGTGTATGGCCAGGTAAGCCTTTGTGCTTTTGCAAGACGCTTTTATCTATGTCGCAAAGTATTTTTTATTTTAACTCGCAGAAGCGTAGTTGCCCAATTTTAATATGCTAATGTTGTACTGTTTTTCTCCACGTGCGGGTTGTCGTCGGCATTTTATAAGTGTTGGGAGGTTAATATTTTAGACAATTCTAAATATACATAAGTTTTATTCCCAGATTGACGTCCAGAAAACTTATTGAAGTCATTAAATATTTTTCGAAAAAAGCTCAAAGATGATTAAAAGCACCAGCTTTCTGCATCTGTCAGCGGTATTGCTTTCCCGGTGCAATTAAAGACATTGACCCACAAACGGTTTATTTTATCTTGTCCTTATCTTTTGTTTACAAGAGTGGCTTAATTTAAATTAAGTTGAACCTTAAATCAAATCTTCAAACATTTTGTTCTACCAACCAACCATTTCCAGTTTTTTGTTTTAACTCGTGTAAATTCCTATTGTTGGGTGTAATTGTAATATAATTCCAATTGGTATTTACCTATATTGATTTGAAATATTTTATAGCAATACACCACTTTTTTCAAACCATTCGAATTTATATAAGTACACGTTATGTTAGAAGCCATTTACTTTTAAGTAATCATTAAAAACACACCTAGTCTAACATAAGGACATTATTAGCTCGCTGCGTCAGCAGGTGAGCTTATTAACGAGTAGTGTGTCCGTCTGTCCGTCTACTTTATTTTTAAACCAGCCTAAATCGGCTCTAAACCAGCATAAATCGGCTCTAGACCAGCCAAATCGGCTCTAGACCAGCCTAAATCGGTTCTAGACCAGCCAAATCGGCTCTAGACCAGCCTAAATCGTCTCTAGACCAGCCTAAATTGGCCCTAGACCAGCATAAATCGGCTCAAGACCAGCCAAATCGGCTCTAGACCAGCATAAATCGGCTCTAGACCAGCCTAAATCGGTTCTAGACCAGCCAAATCGTCTCTAGACCAGCCTAAATCGTCTCTAGACCAGCCTAAATCGTCTCTAGACCAGCCTAAATTGGCTCTAGACCAGCATAAATCGGCTCTAGACCAGCCTAAATCGGCTCTAGACCAGCCTAAATCGGTTCTAGACCAGCATAAATCGGCTCTAGACCAGCCTAAATTGGCTCTAGACCAGCCTAAATCGGTTCCAGACCAGCCAAATCGGATCTAGACCAGCCTAAATCGTCCCTAGACCAGCCTAAATTGGCTCTAGACCAGCATAAATCGGCTCTAGACCAGCCAAATCGGCTCTAGACCAGCATAAATCTGCTCTAGACCAGCCTAAATCGGTTCTAGACCAGCCAAATCGGCTCTAAACCAGCATAAATCGGCTCTAGACCAGCCAAATCGGCTCTAGACCAGCCTAAATCGGTTCTAGACCAGCCAAATCGGCTCTAGACCAGCCTAAATCGTCTCTAGACCAGCCTAAATTGGCTCTAGACCAGCATAAATCGGCTCAAGACCAGCCAAATCGGTTCTAGACCAGCATAAATCGGCTCTAGACCAGCCTAAATCGGCTCTAGACTAGCCTAAATCGGCTCTAGACCAGCATAAATCGGCTATAGACCAGCCTAAATTGGCTCTAGACCAGCATAAATCGGCTCTAGACCAGCCTAAATCGGTTCTAGACCAGCATAAATCGGCTCTAGACCAGCCTAAATTGGCTCTAGACCAGCCTAAATCGGTTCTAGACCAGCCAAATCGGCTCTAGACCAGCCTAAATCGTCTCTAGACCAGCCTAAATTGGCTCTAGACCAGCATAAATCGGCTCTAGACCAGCCAAATCGGCTCTAGACCAGCATAAATCGGCTCTAGACCAGCCTAAATCGGTTCTAGACCAGCCAAATCGGCTCTAGACCAGCCTAAATCGTCTCTAGACCAGCCTAAATTGGCTCTAGACCAGCATAAATCGGCTCTAGACCAGCCTAAATCGGCTCTAGACCAGCCTAAATCGGCTCTAGACCAGCCTAAATCGGCTCTAGACCAGCCTAAATCGGCTCTAGACCAGCATAAATCGGCTCTAGACCAGCCAAATCGGCTCTAGACCAGCATAAATCTGCTCTAGACCAGCCTAAATCGGTTCTAGACCAGCCAAATCGTCTCTAGACCAGCCTAAATCGTCTCTAGACCAGCCTAAATCGTCTCTAGACCAGCCTAAATTGGCTCTAGACCAGCATAAATCGGCTCTAGACCAGCCAAATCGTCTCTAGACCAGTCTAAATCGGCTCTAGACCAGCATAAATCGGCTCTAGACCAGCCAAATCGGCTCTAGACCAGCATAAATCTGCTCTAGACCAGCCTAAATCGGCTCTAGACTAGCCTAAATCGGCTCTAGACTAGCCTAAATCGGCTCTAGACCAGCATAAATCGGCTATAGACCAGCCTAAATTGGCTCTAGACCAGCCAAATCGGCTCTAGACCAGCATAAATTGGCTCTAGACCAGCCTAAATTGGTTCTAGACTAGCATAAATCGGCTCTAGACCAGCCTAAATTGGCTCTAGACCAGCCTAAATCGGTTCTAGACCAGCCAAATCGGCTCTAGACCAGCCTAAATCGTCTCTAGACCAGCCTAAATTGGCTCTAGACCAGCATAAATCGGCTCTAGACCAGCCAAATCGGCTCTAGACCAGCATAAATCGGCTCTAGACCAGCCTAAATCGGTTCTAGACCAGCCAAATCGGCTCTAGACCAGCCTAAATCGTCTCTAGACCAGCCTAAATCGTCTCTAGACCAGCCTAAATTGGCTCTAGACCAGCATAAATCGGCTCTAGACCAGCCTAAATCGGCTCTAGACCAGCCTAAATCGGCTCTAGACCAGCCTAAATCGGCTCTAGACCAGCCTAAATCGGCTCTAGACCAGCCTAAATCGGCTCTAGACCAGCATAAATCGGCTCTAGACCAGCCAAATCGGCTCTAGACCAGCATAAATCTGCTCTAGACCAGCCTAAATCGGCTCTAGACTAGCCTAAATCGGCTCTAGACCAGCATAAATCGGCTCTAGACCAGCCTAAATCGGCTCTAGACCAGCCTAAATCGGCTCTAGACCAGCCTAAATCGGCTCTAGACCAGCCTAAATCGGCTCTAGACCAGCATAAATCGGCTCTAGACCAGCCAAATCGGCTCTAGACCAGCATAAATCTGCTCTAGACCAGCCTAAATCGGCTCTAGACTAGCCTAAATCGGCTCTAGACCAGCATAAATCGGCTCTAGACCAGCATAAATCGGCTCTAGACCAGCCAAATCGGCTCTAGACCAGCCAAATCGGCTCTAGACCAGCATAAATCGGCTCTAGACCAGCCAAATCGGCTCTAGACCAGCATAAATCTGCTCTAGACCAGCCTAAATCGGCTCTAGACTAGCCTAAATCGGCTCTAGACCAGCATAAATCGGCTCTAGACCAGCCTAAATTGGCTCTAGACCAGCCAAATCGGCTCTAGACCAGCATAAATCCATTATTATCTATTATAGAGATGTTTTACCTGTTTTAGATGGACTTAATCCAGGTTAAATGGGGTCTAAACCCCAGATCTTTTGCAGCGAGCATTTTTAATGGTTTACCATTCTCTGGTTAGACATTCATTTACCAAATTAACCATCAATCAACGCAAATGCAAACCCAAGAGTGAATATTTACGAAAAAGGTGGGGTCACGTTTTCAGTAAAATGGTTTTATGAAATTGGGCTTACAAGTTAACAACACAAAATTTCAAGTAGCAGTGCTTGGTACTAATAGAAATATCAGCAGGATTTTAGTGAGCACGTTCAGTTCTTAAAAATGCATTTACCACCAATAAAGATCCCCATTCTGGTAACCAAAATGCCAAATAGTTTGTCCCCGTTTATTAAAATTTACATGGATTTTGCATACTGTCTTTTAATAAGTCCTTTCCGACTAACTTTAAACCATAACCAGTTTGCCTTACAAACCTGGTGGCCACAGAAACTACTTTGCGCCTTTGCCAGCATTTTGATTTGTGTGTGGTGTATCAAAGATATAAATGCTTTACACTGGAATCGGGGAAAGGATCCTCGGGCCTTTTTTGGTATCGCTAACTTAATAGCCTCCTATTTGTTCAATATTTCAATTATCTTTATATTTTGGACTAAACAGAATAAAATTCTGAAACTTTCAAATTTTTTACTGCATCAGCAGCAGTCGCCTATTAAGTTTTAGGGAAAAGTAAAATTTCAAATTCAATTGCGGCTTTATGTATTGCAGTAACATACACAGTCGTGTGGTTTATACGCATTGTTTTTGGGATTGGACTATTGAATTATGAGAATCATGAAACTTTTATTAATTGGTTTGATAAATTAGTAGATGTTGGCAAATATGATCTTTATTTGGAAACCCTAATGACAAAATATTGCTGGCTTGAATGGGTAACCGGTGTACTTTTAGGTTTTGGATATATTACTAGGTAAGAAAAGTGATTAAAACTGTTAGTAAGAATTTCATTGAATTTAAATTCATGTTGTCTTTTATTCCACAGGAGAGCATTAAGTCTTTACAGTGACATGTACATTCTGATGAACGTGCTTATTTTACTTGAAGCTTGCAAACGATTTATCCAAACTCTAAAAACTGCTACGGACTGGTCAACTATAAATTATGAATTCGACTGGTTAAGCAAATTGACAAGTCTAATTAATAAAATGATTGGACTAAGCGTTAGTGGATTTTTAATGGAAGCCATGTTCCACATTGTATTAACGCTGCATAATAATTTTGTGCTGAGGGAGGGGGAAATAGACGAACAGCAAATATTACCTGTAACTTTCATCATATACAATACTTGGGCAATACTTATTCTTGCAGCGAGCATACCTCACAAGGTAAGTTTTGAATTATGATATTATGAATCTTTAACATAGCGATAACCTGTTTAGTAATTTATATGGTAACTTTTGTATAGATGACACTTTTGAAAAGTTGGTTGGTTAGACATGCCAGCAAAAATCAAGTGCCTGGTGAAATATCAACCTTAATATTGAGCTGCATTGACTCAAATGCAATATCAATTCAAGGAAGCAACATATTTCCAATAACGTATTCCATGTTGGTAAATGTAAGTTGTCAAATACATAATACTACAAATATTATAATTGGCATATGACAAGCAGTAATTCTCCATTTTTGGATTACTTTAGATGCTGGGACTCACCATTACATATTTTATTGTTTGCCTTCAAACATAGTAGACCAAATTTTGAGTAAATATTTCTTATAATAGATTTGCTAACTGTGTGGCATGGAAATGGAAACAGTTTTTAAACTATGACGGTTTTAAAATTGGGGCTTTTTATTATGCTTATTGAAAATAAAACAAGTCAAGTGTAAAGATGTTAGTTTATACTTCTAAGTGCTTAAAAAAATTAAAATTTCCATAAATTCAAAACGAAAATATAAATTAATTTTTCTGCCAATTTTTAAAAGTTGGAATGAAAGATAAACAGGGTGTGTTCGGTAAACTTATTAAATTGTTAGATTAATGTAAACCTTGTTTTGTTACCATTTCAATTAAAATTTTCAGCAAATTAAAAAGTCAAAGCGTGTTACAAATATTGAAAGAACTTTGGTTGTCATATAGCGATTATTCCACGAGACATATGATAAAGTACGTGATGGTAATACTAAGCATCTATAATTTATAATAATCATTTAATTATAGGTACTTATTTTCTAAATTTGATTTATATTCATAATTGCATACACTTACACTAGTGAGCATTGGAAAAGTTATTGGAAATATGCTTCCAGCCCGTATTGCTACAACATTTGAGTCCAACTCGTATAAGGTTAAAGATATTTGGTCTGAAGGTATTCGAGCTCGTATGTCTGACCTCAAAAGCCACTTCCTAAACTTGTCCATCTGAAAATCATACTTATTAGCTTACATACCAATTTTCAACATGTTTTGTCGTTCAAAATTACCTGTAAGGGAATATCTGCAGCAAGAATGTAAATGGTACAAGCATTCACTAAATAAAACACCAACACCAGCATGTCTTTTATATTCCGTTTGTCTCCCTGCTCAACAAAAACTTCATCAAAGCTTGTTGCGTAGTACAAAATTGTATCACAAAGAAACAAAACCATGTTGGGTCCAATCGCTGAATTTACTAAGTCAGCAAAATCTTTTAAAATGTTAAAATTTGCTTGTACAATTTGCCAGTCATACTCGTAGGGTTTCTTATTAAGCTTTGAAACTATATGTATGGCATTTGACTGGTTGTTAGATTCTCTTAGCAAGTCTATGAATGAATTGGTATGCATCCACAGCAAAAGTATACACAGCAACATGAGCATATCCAAAAGTTGTGTTATTAGCCGCCTGAAATAATTTAACATTATTGCATTCTAGTTATTCTAGTGGAATAAAATGTGTTACTGAAATTGCATACCTGGGAATGTATCCAATCAATGCTAGCAAGCCAATCACAAACGAGCAGTTGTCGTCATTTGTTTCCATAAAAAAGTTGTACCGACCAATTTTAATCATATTTTGCCACCAAATATTGATCCTTTCTGCATAAGTGGTATTTGCATTCCCTTCATAACTAATTGATCCAAGTGAGGAAATAAGGTTTAGGAGGGGCAATAAATAAGCAACTAGATTAGCTTTAAGTTTCCATTTTGCATTTGTGTTATTAGAAAAATCAGATATTTCAATAAAGTTGCTAATGTCGACAAATAGATGACCCTTGCCCCAAAGTAAGAACAGAAACAGAAGTTTATTAACCGTGTTTACTAGAGCGGCTGAAATGAGCAGAAACTGGTCTGATTTCTTGTGGAAATTTGACTCTAGACAAAATCGTGGTCTTTGTAGAATCCAGAAAATGCCAAGTGTCAAATAAAAAGCGGAAAACAATTTTTGTGGTAACCAAGTATGTTGAGAAAATCCTTTTCCTTGACCCTTTATTCGAAATGGAGAAATGCACGTATAATACGCAAAAGAAAAATAGGCTGTCACTAAACCACAAGGACTGGGGCAAGTGAACAAATACTTTCGAACTGCAGCAAACATGTTTGCTGTTATTTATAACAGAAACCTTGTATCGAACTCTGAATAAGGTATATTAAAACACTGCAACCATGAATAACAATTGTAAACTAAATTTTTAGAACATTGTTTTGTGCAATAATTTTGTTTGTCACAAACTTGTTAATAGAAGTTATCTTAATGAATTGCCACTTAAATAGGATTAAAGCTGCTTAGAGCTTAGGCTAAGGAAACACGTAAAATGTATTGCAAACAAACAAACAGCTCTAGTAATGTTTTATTGATTATGAAACAAAATTTGGACTGCTTCAATGCTATAGTGATGCACAGACAAGTTATTTTAAAATGTTTGGTTCTACGCCCATAATCTTCTTAAATGTACATTATGAAGATATTTTAAGCTTATAAAGGATTCTAGTGAAAACATAATTGTTATTCACTCAGCATGAAAAACGTGAAATTATTGCTGGTATTGTAGCCCCTTTTGCAAATATTTAAATATGACGTAAAATGAACATACATGAAGCACTAACGGGGAATTTGAGTACGAAACAGTGATATAGCAGTTTTAAAGAAGGTTTAAGGCGTACTAATGCACAGTTTTCAACTATACTTTACTTAAACAATGCTTATTAGCTCGCTATTGAAGCTCGCTATAGCAGCAGAGAAGCTATTGAAGACGTTGGTGTCCGTATTTGTATGTGCGTGTCTGTCTGTAAACTTAATTTTTAAACCAGGCTAAATGAGCTCTGTGCTGTAAAGTTTCTAGTGCTGTAGACAGTTTTTCTTGCATACGTCGTTAGCAGTAAGCATCTTTTAATGGTTTTGCCATGGATGTTTTTCTATTAAAAAGATTTGTATTACCAATTGTAGTTTCAAAACTTTATATTTTATTCTTGATTGATATAATTTGTATACAGCCATCATGCAATTTTGTATTTAATGTGCTTTTCAGAAACATATCGTTTTAGCACCGAGCATTTTAATGGCTTGCCATCAACAGTTTATACATACATGTACTTGTGTACGCGATTGCATGACTTGCAATATATCATTACTTTCATTCTGTCAAGTTGTAAGTATTTCATTATCGGCTATGGTGATCAGACCAAACGTTATTTTTATATTATCAATGAGAGCAGAGAGTCTAGGTCAGACTTCCGTATATTCAGCTCTTAAAAGTAGCTTGGATGAATATCAGCGTATTTAAATTTAGCTACCTTTTTAGGTTTGCGAAATGGATATTCAATTTCTTATAACTTTTCTTATATTGGTAATTTATTTTGGTAACTCATTATATTTTGCTATCAGAAATATCAAACCGGTTATAGATATTCTGATTCAAAAAATAAATTATATCGAGTCGGGAGTCTGCTGTTATTTGAAATATTTTCTGCGTACATAAATTATTTTAAAAACATTTTGCGCAACAAAATTGTTTCGTGGATACCCAAAGTGGCTCCGTAAGACCGACATGTCAGTTAGTCGCCAGAAAACAAGGTATTTACACTAAACCTACATGCGCGAAAAATTTGTCATAAAAAGCATTTAGCAAAATTTTGTTAAAGTAAAACATGACCACACCGCTGTTTTGGAAGTCTTTTGAGTTCATGAACTTGGCGTATACTAATGCTTCGCAACATAAGCTTTCCTTACAACTTGATACCAACCATAGGAAATTTGTCGTAGAAACTCGCTGGCAAAAATTATTACCATGCTATTTGTACTTTCTCTTGGCGCTAGGTGTATTTTTCTCCATTATTTGTGTCTTAGTGGAAACATTATTCACAAAAACTATTACTCTCAACCTCTCAGTCATACTAATGTACGGTTACATTGCGTTTCTTATATTATTTTTTACATCAGTATACCTTTCAGTTTGGTGCAGCGCCCAAACCTTTTACGGAGTTTATTTCAATAGTCTTCTAAGTTTTGAGTCAAGTTTGTTTTGCTGGTACTGCCAGGAGAAACAAAAAAGCACCGCAAATCTTTTTATGGAAATTTGTTATCTTGTTAGAATTGGTAAGCTGTTATTTTTACATCAAAGCATTTCAAGCATTTTAACCGTGTTAATGTTTTTCAGAAATTGTTAGATTGAGTGCGCAAGCGACTGCTAGAATAGTTGTTATTTTGGTGGTCGATGTCGCTTTTATGTCTCTTAATATTTTTGGGCGTTTTTCCCGTTGGACGTGGGAATTTAAGAGATATAAGTACCTCAAAAAAAAATTTTTTTGGACCCTGCTTATGCCTTATTAGCATATGGACCCTGCTTATGCCTTATTAGCATATGGACCCTGCTTATGCCTTATTAGCATATGGACCCTGCTTATGCCTTATTAGCATATGGACCCTGTTTATGCCTTATTAGCATATGGACCCTGCTTATGCCTTATTAGCATATGGACCCTGCTTATGCCTTATTAGCATAAAGATTTTTTGAGGTACTTATATAGGTGAACCTTAGTATAGGCCTCATTTGCATATCTATCAAATATGCAAATTAGGCATATGCTAATAAGGCATAAGCAGGGTCCAAAAACCTATAAATACCCCTGCATCTCCAGCTTTTGCCTCAGTGCGTTTTTGGAAGTTGAACCGACTACATCTCCAGAAACGCTTATCCTGAAGAAGGTGACTTGCACCGAAACGTCGAGTTATTTTCTCACCATGCCCCCACCGAAGCCTATGGATGTAAAGCATAGGCACCAACATAAGAAGGGGAAGTCTATGGTGCAGCATAGACTTTCCTCTTCAGCTGACATTAACACCATTGTCAGCAATGTTGGAGTTGGTGTAGAGAAGGAGGTGTCCGTGTTACGGCATGGGCGTCTACCTGTAGGGTCTACCCATCAAAGCACACTCCTTGGCGGTGCTTCCGAAGTCGGTCCAACCGGGTGCAGACTGGAAGTACGGGAGGAGAGTGCATGTGGAGTGGCCCTACCTGATTCCGAAGTCGGCCTTTCGAGGTGCGGGTTGGAATCAGATAGGAACCATTCTACATCGATGGGAACCACCAACAAGACCCCTCAAACTACACCAATTCCCCTGATGTCTCTTAAATTCCCACGTCCAAAGGGAAAACGCCCAAAAATATTAAGAGACATAAAAGCGACATCGACCACCAAAATAACAACTAATGTTTTTCAGAACTACGTAACTTTTGTAACGGACGGCCTGCGGACGTTTTTGGCTTGTTTCTGGTCGGCTACACGCTAGCTCTATTTTTTGTCGGCTTTACGTTTGGTCCAATTGTCGCAATTTCAAATTTAGACCCCTTCTACATATTAATGATTTCAAAATATGCCACTTTGCTAAGCTCACCAGTACGGAGTTTTGTGTTTCTTTTATTTCGCGTAGGTCTCTTTTATTGGCTTACGATGAATGCAGTGCAAGTAGCCCTTTTCTTACTTTCTCCTTTCGTAATTCTCTGCCGAATATACGTACGCTGTCTGCAAGCAATGAAAAAAATGAATCTGGATAACTACAGTTTGCTTTTGTATAATACATTGACATATATTAATCAAATTGCAACAGATACGTTTCGGCTGGGAGCTGGATGCATAATGGGATGTGGTTTTGTAGTTATGGTTTTTGCCAATACGGCAATAGTATTGGCATGGAGTAGCTTTCCTTTGATAATGTCCACTATTTTATTTGCAATACTGTTAGGTTGTTACATTTTTATGTTTCTGGCACTTCCTGCCGCATGTAGCATACATGAAGAAAGTGCAGACGTAATAAGAGTTTGGAAATTGAAAACCATTGGATGCGACAAATTTTTTGTAAAATATGTTTTGGCTCTACGTCCAATATGTATTTATTACGGACTTACAATTTTTGAAGCGGAAACGACTAGAAACTATTTAGAGTCCTTGGTTGAATGGTCAGTGAACTTTGTACTTCTAATACGCTAATTATGAGGCATTAAAAATTGTATATACCAGACGACCAAATAAGATAACATGATTGCAGACTCTACGGATCGCCCAGTAAGGTAGTATGCCACCTTTATATTCTCTACTAAAATACATTAAGTATGCTTAGATTTCACTTGAAAATATTAGATTTATAATGATAAGTTGTTATTTCATTAAAACTAAAGTATCATTATGAAATAAACATTGCACTCGCTTGTCACTTTGGTATCTTTGGAGTTGATGCTCACATGTTAATTATTACAATTAAAACGATTTCCTTTATGATTGAAGGCAAATAATAAAATAAGTAATTGTAACCCCCAGTATCTGGAAAATTAGAAACAGTCTTAAAAATGACAAGCCGTGATTGCATTAGGCATATTTCGTAAGTATTAAATATTGACTTACACTGACTAGCATTGAATACGTGATGGGAAAGATGTTGCTTGCTTTAATTGCAATCTCATTTGAATCAATGTCGTTCATCAGCATGTAAAATATATTTGTAGGAATTTGAGTTTGATTAGAATTCCTTCTTAACCACTTCTTTAGTTTAGTCATCTATAAAATGTTGATAAAATAGTTGTATAAAGAGTTCATGTTAGTATAACATTAATATTATTGCTCTACCTTGAATGGGATATTCGCAGTTGTAAGTAAAATTGCCCATGTATTAAATACAGAAAATATAACTGTAAATGGGTGGGACCAATTTAGCTCTTCCTTCCATAGAATCAGGCGATTATACAATGTCATTAGGATGTAAAACAGAGCCTCAGCTACAAATCCCGACACGGTTGTGCCAATTGTTTTATTAATCATGTTTGTTAATTGGTACAGCTGCTTGTACTTCAAACTGATTGTCCTCCAATCTCGTTCTGTACTTAGACTCTTTGTAAATTCTGAACAAGCTTTGTGCAACGTAAGAACGCACATCAACACATACAAGTCGCTGTACAATCCAGTAGCTCTGCTGCAAAATATCAACAACAACGAAATGTCTTTATGTCTCAACAACGAAAAACAAAAGAAACTCCATAATGTTTTGTACTAACTCTACTATAGCTCCAACGTTCTCCCTAATTTCAGTAAATATTGTTGTCCAACATTTCGGACATGTCTGGTTTTCAACATTAGGCTGAGTTAGAATTATATCTGCATTGCACGTAAAGATTGCCCCTTCATACTGAATAAGTAGACGCATAAACAAAATTGTACTGTATAGAATCGTCAAAGCATAGGCCATGCATTTTACTGATGCTTTTTGCACACCAAGACTAGGATTTGTGGACACGCAGTGGGTTTCTAATAAATAGTTAGTTATTCCTCTAATGCAATCTGCTTTGGTCCAAAAGGATAGAAAAAGAGCTGTAGTGTAGAAATATGAGCATATTGTATTAACAATTTGGAAAAATATTCTAATTTTACTTTCATTAAAGTCACTAAGCTCTTCCTGAATTTGAAATACAAACTCTACACAAGGTATAATGCCTAAAATAAGACATAGTAGTTGCTGGGGCCTATATTTGTAAATTGTAAATTGGTTGTTTGTCCGTTTTAATTTAAACGGACTTAGTCCAACGTAATATACCAAACTGAAATACACTTCAAGAAAAGCGGACAAGTTATTGGAGAAGTCAACTTCCACCGCTTTGGGATATAACTCGTTCATTTTATTTGAATGTGCCAATGATTACAAAACTTATGCTAACCTTGGTTTTGCATCCCATTGTTTCAATCCAGAAAAACTACTAACGATGACTTTAATAGATGGTGAAAGCACTTTACCAATTTGTTAAATTAATTTTGCATGAAGTTTTTTATTGTAAAAATTAATCAATGTATATCAGAAGCTAATATTTGCTTTCACTAGCTCACTTCAATACTATAAGAATATTGCATTAGCTTACATCTATGACTTAAAACTTATAACTATAATCAAATAACAAATTTGGAATGTTTAATACTTTACTAACGTCTATATGAAACATTTTGTATGTTTACTTCCACGCCCATTTTCTTGTTGAGCAAATATTTGGTGCGATATGTTCACAAAACCAATAAACGATATTATTGTATTAAGATATAAGTGTACAGGTTTTATAATAATTGGAATCCAGACGTTTCATAGAGATACTCAACTATGTTTGAAGGCATATTATAAAATATGTTACCGTAACTCCCAACATCTGCAAAACCACATAACGCTTATAAGAAATACAATTGGAAATTAAATTATTATTGGCAAGCATGTAACTTACACTAATTAGTGTCGAGTACGTTATGGAAAATGTATTGCTTGCTTTAATTGCAATCTCATTGGAATCAATATCGTTTATCAGCATATAAAGTACATTTGTAGGAATCTTGGTTTGATGAGAATTCATTCGTAACCATTTCTTCAGATTTGTCATCTAAGCGATAAAAATAAGATAATTAAAAAAAACAAGAATATTATGTACGTTGTTAGTAAACCTCTACCTTAAATGGAATGTTAGCAATTGTAAGTAGAATTGCCCAGGTATTTATTATAGAAAATACAACAGTAAATAAGTGGGACCAGCCCAATTGCTCCTGTCTAACAACCAGGCGATTATAGAACGTCATGATAACATAAAATAGAGCCTCAGCTAAAAAGCCAGACACGCATGTTCCAATTGCATTATTGATCATGTTGGTTAAAGTGTACAGTTGTTTGTACTTTATATTTATTGTCCACCATTCTGCTTCTAGGCTTAATGTATTTGAAAAGTCTGAACAAGCTTTGTGTAATGTAAGAGCGCACATCAAGATATACAAGTCACTGTAAAGCCCAGATGTTAAGCTGCATAAAAATTAATACAAAATTAGTTGTAGTAGAAAAAAAGTTACAAAAATCAATAAAATTATGTACTAACTCTACTATAGCACCAAGACCTTCCAAAATTTTAATAAATACTTTTGCTAAAGTATGTTGAGGTAGTGCATTTTTGAGAAACGGGATTTTATCGACTGATAAGGAATCTTGAGCGGGTTTAAAATGTTCAGTAAAGCTTAGCACATCAAACTGAAGTAATAGACGAATCACCATCACTGTTGTATTCAACAGTACCAAAATGTAAGCCAAGCATTTTATGGAGGGTTTTCCCATACCAACACAGTGATTTTTTGGAACATATTGTGTTTCTAATAAATAGTTTGTTATATCTCTAATGCAATTTGCTTTCGTCCAGAAGGACATAAAAAGAGCAATTGTGTACCAGCATGAGCACGTAGTGTTAACAAATTGAAAAAATATACGAATTTTATTTCCATTGACACTGAATAGTTCAAAATATTCAGACATATACTGAATACATGCAAGAAGGCTTAAAATGGCGCACAGTACTTTCTGTGGCAGACATTTGTGTACCGTGTATTGATTATTTGCTTCTTTTAACTTAAACGGACTTAGTCCAAGGTAATACACCAAACTGAAATACACTTGAAGAAATGCAGATAAGCTATTAGAAAAATCAACTTTGACGGTTTTCAGTTGTAAAACAAGCATTTCAAAATTTTCATCTGGCAATGACTTATGACTTGACATGGCAGCTTATGTTTAAATTGATCACAGTTATTGCATCAATTTAAATCAAGCAAACCAATAACCAAATACGTCAATCATGTGAGTGCGTACTTACCAATTTGATAAATTTATTTTTGGACAAACAATTATTTATTGAAACAATGGATCAATTCATGACAAAAACAAATATTTTGTAATTAGAAAGAAGTTATTAAGAGAAGTAAGTTTTGAAATATTTATTACAGTTTATAATTGTTTTAAAGCGACTTCTTTAATACTGATAAAGTGTTTGATTTAAAAAGTAATTTAATAAAAATGTGATTCTAACCAACTCTTTCAAAATTACAAATTAAGTGCCACTAAACAAATTGCTGTTTGGTAGCAAGTACCAAGTTGGTACAAATACTTTAACTACTACTAAGTAACGATTTAATAAATTATAACCAAGGCATAACATTGAATGCCGAAACAAGGCAAAATATCTTACCATAAGCTTTACCAGTTTTAAACATTTATGTTTGCCTTTCCTGCAACTCAATAAAATTTTCAATTTGATCAATGGCAATTGCTTGTTTTCTTCTCCGATGAAAATTACAAGACCAACCAAGATTCCAATTCCATACGCATAAAATATTACAACTGTGTTTGCATTCAATGTCACTGTAAACTCGAACTGGTTTGCAGCTCCATCAGTTACTGACCTTAATCGTCGTTCCTCCCGAATATGTGAATATTTTTGTTTAATCTTACCAATACTTCTGAAATGGTTACGTATACCTGAAGAAAATGCAATGGCCTGGATCCTACTCATGGTCCAAGAGTCCATCCAATATAAAAATGTCCAACCTTTTGCAACTGACATGAAATTCTTCCCACCGGTCGAGTAAAGACTTGTTTGCTTGTAGTTAACACGTTGCTGATGTTTTCGTATCCAGTATTCAATGTCTTTTATTTTATCCGACCATTCTAGTATAGCGTGCTTGGTACAAAAATTTGGAATATATTGGTAATAGCGCTCACTCTCATTTTTTAAAAATTGTGAAACGTGGTCGGCTAAAGCTATACGACCATAAAGCTTTTGTTCTGCTGTATTGTTTAATAAACGACCGTTCTTGTCAAACATTTTAAACACAGCTAGATCTGCACGTTCGATAAAGATACAAATATTTGTATTGTATACTGCTTCTGGATTATAACAGTCGTATTTTTCCAAAAGCCAATTTTTATATATGTGTGTATTTAACCTTAGTGGAAATATCAATGTATAATTTCTATCCAAAATTTCTTCAAATGTTTTGTAAAGAAACGGAAGCTTGGGAGCTGTCAATTCCCCAATGTTGTCACCCAAGTAAAAGTAGCCAATAATAAATATGCAAACCGTCCACACCTGATTAGCAAGCTTTAGGTGATTGTTGTTAAACTCGCTGCCTTGAAAAAGGAATACGCGAATAATTGCCAAAGTTAAATAAGTCAATTTGTGCAGCGTTGATACTAGGAAACTTACATTTTCTAATTTCGGTACGCTTTTGTAATTTATTAAAATTATAAATATAACAACTAGCCCAAGGAGTATCCACGTGGGTAAATCAAATGCAGAAATAAATCCATTAAAAGAAACACGCTTTTTTACATATCCTCCGTCACACGTAAAAAATTGCATGGAAACAACGTCTGTAACTTGTGACGAAACTTGCAAAACATCCGTAACAATTGTTGGTGTTGTGTCTAGATAAAGACTAGTGGCATCACAAGCATGAATAGAAACGTTTTTATCAAAAATAGCTCCGAGAACTGAAAGATCTACAAAACCTAGAGCAGACAAATTTGTTGGAAGGCCTACATTGATTATAAAATCGGCTTGACAAGCAGAAATTCTGCTCAGTAGTTTTCCCACAGGACCTGATCCCGTTTTTAGGATTTCTTTAATTATATTGGATGAGACTGGAATCCATCGACGTACCTCAAAAAATGAACATGTCTCGCAGAAAATGGAAATTCGGAAATATTTAGCCAAATTTTTGGATTCTATTTTTATCAATTGATTAGCGGCGTAAAATTCAATCAACACTTTGTGAAATGGCAAGTAACCCAAAGAGTTTGTGAGGGCATTAGTCCCAAACAAATTGTCACTGATAAAACTTGAAAAATAATTAGGAAACTCAAGAGGATCAACCTCAGTAACTTTTGCTAGGACAATCTGTACGTCCATTGGTCTGAAGTACGCATAGTTTCGACTTTGCAAGTTTGGAGTTCCAGACTTTTCAGCGCTTGAATGGAATATTGGGTCTGACTGTAGGAAAGGATTTAACAAAAAACGTAACTGTGGTATGTTAAGATTATACGATTTGAGATCTTCCAAATACGAGTAAGAAATTGAAATTGATTGAATTTGCACGTGCACAATTCTTGTCCAACCATATGATGCGATGACATTTTTCGAGATAAAAGTGGGAGTATTTATATATTTAAAATCTAAGTCGTAAATGGCAAGTTTTGTGGTTTTAAAGAAACTTTCAGTGGCCAACGGTGTAATGTTTACAAGGCTGTCAGAAAGCACGAGTACACAATTGATCAGATTTGATGGAACGTTGCAATGAAATGTATTTTGAAAATGAACTAAGCTTGTACCCCCAGTGGATGGAAGGAATGAGTTTAACACCGATTCGATTTTTGAAACTGATATTGGGCATGCAGCTAGCGGTTTAATACGCCAACCATGCAAACAGCTAAAACAAAAAGTAAGGAAACATAGTCTGGCTAGATTGCTTACGGTGAACATTTAGAATTTTAAGGAATTTATGTTAAACACAAATAAATAGAAAATGTATTTATTTTATTAAAATATGATACAAGCGTCAGTGTAAAACGGAACTTTTGCAACGTAATGACAGATAGACGACGTGTGTTTAAATAGCAAACTTATGTCCTTGTTGTCTATTGTTTTTATTTAAACTTAATTTATTAAAGTGTCTCCACCAAACATGCACGCAACCATTCCACGTGCTGCTTTTTAATCAAACATATTAACTTAGTTTTGATATTATATTAAAATTGGTATTTGGTTTGAATATTTTAAAAATAAAGTGGCACAAACACAGTAGAAATACAGAAAACAAAAAAAAAACTCTTCAAACCAAATATTCAAAATGTCTGGTCAATTCTGCAACATATTGCACTAACAATGTATTGAAACTACTAGGAATTCCTCAATTTTTCAATTTCAGTTAATGCCCTTAGCACAAGTTCTTCCTTGAACGGTTGTCCAACAATTTGTACATTTATTGGCATTCCAACTGAATTCGCTAGAATCTAAACAAATCATATAAAAAATTTCAGTTTAAACTCTTATAAATTTGGAAATTTAATAAACTTACATCTTTGGCTTCCTTCAGGATGGGATCGCTGTTATCGTCATACTTCATTGCCACACTTTCCTCTGTCTCCATTCCAAATTTCACCACACCAGCAGGTAAGTTCAAAAAATTCCAAATCATCGTATACACAAAGGCTCCCATGCTCTGATGCGGGAACAAAGGAAACTCTTGCTTTACCGCAGAATGTGGAAATACCGGTGCAAGTATTAAATCAACACCAGCTTCTTCCATCCTCCGTAAAATCTCTAATGTGTAAACCCTCTGCTGATAAATATTTTTCATTCTCTCCTTGCTATTTTGACTCTCCTTTCCCACCCCATCCAACATTATCTTTTCCCTTTTACTTCTAGCTTTTTTCTGAAAATCAGCCCGCATTTTTGGATCTCTCAACATTGTAATAAATTCTTTCATGCAAACAGCTAATGGCTCTCCTTCAAACCTATTCGTAATCCAATTTCCCTGATCGCCAAATATGTGGTCGTAGATAACCTGAACGTATTCAAAGCTATCTAGCATTTCAAATGGTACAACTTTATGACCAGCTTTGATTAAAGCGTCACGGGCGGCAAGTATGGTGTTTTGTGTGCCAGGAAATGTGGGAAAAAATGGAAGGGAAGAAAAATATCCGATGCGCAAGGATTTCTGGGAGGAAAATAATAGTTCATTCCAGGAAATGGGTACTGCCATGGGATCCAATTGATTTTGATTGTTGTCTTGAGTCAAACATTTCCATAGAAACGCCAGCGTCTGAGCGTCTGGGGTAATGATTCCTGGAACGCCGCGTTCTGCAAAATCGAAGATTTTCAACTTGAAAATAATTTTTTACATTCATGTAAACGTTTATACGATATAAATTACGGGTCACTAGAGGAATTCCTTCCAGCATTCCCTTTTCACTCAACCGATTAGTAGTTCCTCTTAGAGTGGCTACACCATGATAATGCGAGGGCAATCTTAATGACCCACCCAAATCACTTCCTATAGCAAACGGCGCTCCTCCTGCTGCCACAATACTTGCCGAACCTGAACTTGAACCCCCGGGAGCCATATCTTCCCTTAGTCCGTTTTTCACAATACCATAAATTGGATTATCGCCACCAAAGGATAGCACCGACTGGGCTAAATTTGTTTTACAAAATGGAATAGCTCCAAGATTTACCAAAACCTGGACTACAACAGAAGACTCTTCTGCCGGTTTGTTCAGATTATGGGCGAATCCCATGGTGGTATCCATTCCTTCAACGTCTTGATCATCTTTGACTGCGAACGGTATTCCGTGTAAAGGTCCAAGCTTGGCATTTTGTATTTTTGCAATTTTGTCCAGATTGTTAGCATATTTTGCTGCGTTAGGGTTAAATTCAGTAGCGCAATTTACTCGCTCAGTGACTTCAACAGCTTTGGCTGTGTAAGCGTTCAGCACCTCAGTGGCAGTTAGCTGGCGTGATTGGAGATTTTCCAGTAATTTGAAAAATGGTAACTCCACAATGCGCTTTGCTTTTGAATCAAGAACGCATAAGGATTTCAATGTGGCAAACGAAACTTCACGTTCCTTTTGACGTTTTGCAATGCTTTCAAGGAATTCGGAACGAACTTCGTGCACAGCCTAAAAAGTTTAAAATAAACATGTAAAATTTATATTAAATATTTTAAAATATTTAAAAGATTACCATTTCCAGTATCTGTTGAAAACGCAATACCGGTGCTCAGCAAATTGCATAAAGTTTACATTGACACAAGGTAAATGCTACTGAGCTGTTCACCTTGAATGCTTGCAAATACATTTACTGCTAGAACCACTCAGAATACAACTGGTTTTATCTAAACGAATGATGACATGGTATTAAAATGTAGAAACATGCTTGCACGTGTGGAAGAAGATTACTTCTGGTGTTTATGATATTTATTTCAACATATTATATATTGTGATTATATAAGTTAAAGTTAACAGATTAATTGCCAAGTGTTTCATAATAAGTAAGTAGATAATTATTATGTGATAATAATTTGAGATAAGATTACATCTGGTCAGAAAGTGAAGCATGCCACATGCCTATTGCTTTTACTGATTAAAGCATTTGTTACCAACTTGTTTTTTGTGCTTGCAATTGGAATCGTTAATATAATTCAGTTTTCTGTGACTATTTCTTATTAAGCTTACAATTAATTTTATGCTTATATAGAAATTCAAACCAAAAGTAGCAGTTACATTTTACATTACAGACAGATATATAGCGATACACAATATCTTAAAAAGCTCTTCTGCAGAAACCACAAGCGGATAAAATCGAACTATTTGAAAATTTATTATTTAATTAAAGTTTTGATTAGAGGTAGGTATGTGTCAAGTCAACTACGTTTTTGGCATGTTAAAACGAAGTACCAAATTTTTTTGTTGCACACTAATACTGTTCAACACCTCTACCAATACTAATACAAATCCTATAAAATAACCAAAACCAGGTATCAGACAAATGACCTCCAAGTTCTGTCTGCCTGTAGCGAACTCATATTTATTTGCTGGTTTATCAATTCGTAAATACGTTTCTGTGGGCAGTATATAAGTTACAAGCCAATGTAAGTATTTCTCCCACCAGGCTACGAAACCCGCTTCCGTAAAATACTTTGCTCTTGACAAAAGCTTGACCGCTGTTGGTCCAACAAATTTATATCCGCGACGTATTTGATACACAGGATTGTCAACAATATATGCGGGATATTTTTTACTTTTTAGTTCTCGCAATAGTTGTACTGCACGATTGTCGTTTAACAGAACTGCAGAACGTGTACATTTGGTCATGTGCTTAGGAACCAATGTCTTTACATTTGCATCAAAATCGGTGGAATTTTTGACACTTCGCCAGTTTGGAAATAGCTCGGTGCCGTTTAAATACATGCGAGTTTTGTTATCCAGATTCAAATCAGAAAGTCGTTTCCAATCCAAGTTGGGAATGTTAAGAAGCGCCCAAAACTGCGAGGTGACTGGGAACGCTTCGTGACCATTGACCTGTTGGTAGTTTTGAGTGTAATTAATGTAATTTTGATTTAAATTGTCTGATTCGTCTCTGGGTACTGAGTATATTTTGAAATTGGCGTTTATCAGCTTTTCCCAGGTATCAAAGGCGACTAGTGCTGGTGGGGCAATTATTTCTGTGATTGTATAGCTTTTGAACTCGTTACCAAGTAGCCAGATAAGAGGCGGTAAAAATACTACAAACTTTCGCTTGACTTTCACGCTCCAAAAGTTCTGTCCCTGGTCAATTAGCAAACACAGAAAAACTGCAAAACTTTTCAGCGTATTTTGAATGCAAGTCCAAAAACAGAAGGTAGTGTCGGAATAAAACTGACGCCAGATGGAGTTGACATATGACACAGCCAAAAATCCTAGTGTCAAGCTTACCCAAATGTACAAGTCAAACGTGTCGAAAAGTTTCCTTAAACTTTGTATCCAAGCCTGTTGCTCCATGTGACAACTAACAATTTGCATTTTAATCGGACGAAATGTCAAAGAACTTAATTGAAACTCGCCAACATGTTCACCAGCCGCCCGGTGAAGCTTGACAAAAAGTTTCATGTTGTTCAAGTGTTCTATAGGTCCGCAAGGTTCTTTGTCGTACAAATTAAACAAGTTTCCGCGTACTTGCTTATAAATTGCTATGCGCAAAGTGACGTTATTGGAAACGATTGCAGATATGTAGACAACGTCAAGAAACCCTGTGAGCTCGTCTCGTGAAAAGTAGTCAATGTGCGGTAAATATTTCAACGCCCGTTGTCTTGTCATATATTGATTGTGATACTTTGTGTAGGCATCCCAGTTCATGCGAACGTGGTACATTTTAGGTAGCTTGATTGTATTCTTGATGTCAGCTTGATTTCTGATACTTTTATCCGGTTTTATTGGAACAAGCGTTGTTGGAGAACAGGACTGGCAGTTAAAACAAATGTAAAACATTGAAATAATGTTTACGTCGTTGAATCCTATTTCCTTGTACAATTCTCTGGCTTGCCAAATCATAAAGCTTCTTTGGTGTGCAGACATGTAAATAACTTGAAACATGGCATTGGTCCAAGCTATATAGCTTTCGTGGCTAGCAAATGTGTCAACTAGAATGTAGTATTGAGGTTCGCCCAGGGCATACTCCGCCCGCCAATAATTTTCCGTGTCGTGGACCTCGAATATGTTGTAATGATACGGTTCTTTTAACAAAATTCTCTGTTTATCTTTCCAGAAGAGTTTAGGTTCGTCGGAAATGGAAGGTGGGAATAAATAGAGGACCACTTTGCAATATGAATGTCTTCTGTTGAGCAGGTGATAGTTTTCCAAAATGTTCATGTACTTCAAAGACATATTTGCGTCTTCCCAGCTAAAGGAGGTGTAATTAAAACTCTTGCGAAACTCAATTGGATAGAGAGCATCGAACTCGGACACGTCGTCCGAAAAGTATCTTAGGAGAACGTGAGGATTCTGCAGAGTTGAACTGATGTCAATCCCCTTAAAGTTTATGATAAAAATGTTACATGGAGAAAATTCCTTGAGATAATCAGTTCTCTCATTGACTGTTGTGGTTCCATGAGAAAAATCTTGACAGATAAGTAAGCTGAAGAGTACATTAATAAAATATGACATTGTTCAGTGAAAAGTGTTGTAGTATAAAAATTTATTTTGATTCTCGCTATAGTACCAAGTATTTAAAATATTGTTGCATAGAGAATGATTAATTTGCTATAAGGTTCAACGCAAAATTTCCAGATTATTTTTCCATTACATATATACACTAGTATTGAAAACGGTTTCCAAGCTATGCATAAATATATAAAAGAAGTACTCGCAGTGAGCGTGCATATTTTTAAAAGAAATTTAACACTGCTCCATACAATTTGAAACTCTTAATTGGTTTTTGAAATTAATTGGAGTAATAGTGATTTGCAGCGCAGATAATAACTTTTAGATTAACCAGAAATTGGTGGAGCTATGAGTTTATTTCTTTGGATTCTAAATTAAATAGGTTTAAAACGATCAATTTAACATATTGGGTATGCCGACAAGAGGTAATAAGCATATATCTATTTATTATACGTTCAGGCAATATATTTATTGATACATGGAAAAACCCTAACTCCCATCATATCAACTTTATCAAAGTTCCAAAACCATAAGGTTACCAAAGTGAAGCATATGGAAATGGATTGAAATGGACTTTTCATTAGCATAAAATATTTTTGTTACTACTTAATTAGGATACTTCACGTTTTGAATTTTCATTCGTATTTGCTCATGACGAAGAAATTGAATAACTTTTGAAAGCTTGAGTTTACAAAAAAAATCACTAATCATCATCCGTAAAGCCCGTATATTCTTCTTATAAATATAATATCTTGTAATTTTTATCATTCGGCAATCTAAACTTAGGATTTGTTGGGATTTGATCCATGAAATTGCAAAAGGACCACAATGTATGTAGCTATTATTCCAGTAAGCTGTAAGAAGAGAAATAAAATGTTATTATAGTTTATGGGATATTGAATTTCCATGTTGAATTAATTTAAAGCGAAACATGGAGACGTACAGAAGTCAAAAACTTTTTGTCCACTGAAAAAAGGTTACAAGCTGAAATGCAAGGAGGAGTGGTTTGCCATTTAGTATGCATCATTATCACCTGTGCAGTCAATCGGTCATTCATGCTATGATGTGAAACCAAATCGCAAATACTTTCCACACTTTTTCTTCCCTGTTCGTAATAAAAATTAAAACTAAAAGCATTCAAGATTTTTTTAGCTTATTAAAATATTACAGAAATAATGTACCTGGTTGACCAATTCTGATGCTGTTTTACAAAGAAAATGTAAAGCCAAGCAGGTGCTAAACAAGCACGGAACTACTGAAAAGGCAATAACGCCAATGTTTCTAATTTCAAGCTCACTCACTTGCATCAGAATGAATATCCACTGAATTGTAGATGATGCCGTGGTCAATATCCAGACAAGAAGATGAATACCAAATACAGGATCATTGAAATTGTTGACAATTTTTGGAATCTTCTTATTAGCCATCTGAATAAACCAAATAATCTGTTTCTCGGAAAAGTTTGACAAAATCTTGCTTTGAAATAACTCGCACTCTAACTCAATCGTCTTTAATATGCTTAAAATCACGCGTATGTAAGCCGCAGAAAATACAACAAAAATTGAATAGATGCAGGTGGTAAAATTATAGTAACCAGTGGCGAAAGGAAACACCAGGTCCATCCAAGAATTGCCATACTGAACATTGAAAATTTTATCGGACAAGGCGTAGAAATTAGTTACCGCAGGAACTACGGAGATTAGTATTATCAAAACAGAGATACGTTTAATATACTTAGCTTCCTGTTTTAGCAGCGTTTCTAAGAAATCTTGAAATTCTGAATTCTGAGTAATTTCTTCTAGCAAAGTATTAACAGAGCTGTGAAAATCTTGGAATGACTTTCTATTGGTAAAGAGCAAACAACGAGCATACAGTTGAACTACAAATTTGCCAGCACTCAGAATCACATTTGTAAAATATTCTGTCGTGCTAAATCCTCCTGTATATTTGGAAAAAGTGGCTGTAGAGGCAAAAAACAGGTAAACTGAACACAATTCCAGGATTGAATGTATAGCAGAGGAGGTACACCACAGAGAGGAAAATATCAATTCGTTGTCAGGAATTTGCATGGAGAAAGGAAACATCCCATTACAAAAGCTTACAAGAAAAGCAGGTAGGGAAAGTAGATTTTGAAATAAACTTCTAACTGACTGGCTTTTCTTGCTTGCAGTTTCCATGATTTTGTGTAACGAATAAATTTGGTTACCAGGCTTATGCTAAAGACGTATTTTGTTCAACCGTTTCAGCATATTTATGAAAAGCTTACTTATTAGTAGAAAGCTATTTGCTGTTCAAACTATTGCGGTTTGCTAACGCGCTTGAATGATTTAGTGCTGCACCCAACATTTTAGTAAATTAATTCATGCATTCGTAAATTCACAGGATTACAAACTTAAAACAACAATCAATTTTAATGGTTGACAAAGACCAAATTAGATCTGGTTTTAGGTAGTACTGAAATTTTGTAAGTTAAAAAAGTTTATTTGTTTAAAATTTGGATATTTTAAAAGTCATGCAAATAGCAAAATTAAAATGTTGCACTCGAGTACCGAACGACTTTCCAGAGGCGTTGACGTTTTTGTGTAGTATGAGTGTAAAATATGCTTGTTTACACAAACACTCAGCAAATTTTCATTGTATTTATGAATAAGCATGTTTTCTTTTAGTAAAAGCATAGTCTGTTAAATACGCCAGTCCATGGCAAACTATTAAAAATGCATGCTGCTAAAGCTGATACGTTTCTGAAGAAAACAAAAGATATTGCGATAAAATTGTACATACAGAGTACAAAGGGCCTATTATAAGTTCAATTTCCTTCAGATTTCCCATGGACTGGTTCAATCAGTGTTTTAAATAGCATTGATGACTAGTTGATTACACTACTCTTGAAATTCATAATTTAAAAATGGTGCCTGTACTTCTTATTTCATAGCATCTGGCATTTTGGTCATTATAAGGAAAAACTGTTAGAAAAATTTGACACGTGCTTTTACAAAAGACAAATTACAACACAAAGATAGTGATTTCAAGTTTTTTTTATTGAAGTTTGCTAACTTGGTCATAGTGTTATGAAATTTTGTATTTGAAATACCTATATAAAAGTATGTATGTTTAGGTATGCTAAAGTTGGGAACTACCGGCGAGATTATGAGTTTTAAACCATTATTTGTGGGCAATGGTCATCCAAAATATTGAAATATTTGGAGGCAGTACATTTTGGATTATGGAAACTGAAAGAAAAATACCAGCACAAACAAAAACACCTACCTACAATGTAGGTTTTGTGTAAACAAAGTGGGTTGCTCTTAAGAAACTGGAGTATCTACTCAACATTTAACTACCAACAATTGCAATAATGTTATACAGGATGTTACCAAATATGTGCACAATTAGTTGATAATGGGGAATATAATATATTTTTATGACAATGATTTTAAGTATGATCAACACAAAATAACAGTGAGCAAACACATATAGATTGTGTGTCCTTTAGATGATATTGCTATCAAAATGCAACTTGTAACATAATTGCATGTTCACAGTATAAAAATGCCAGTTTTGTAAACCCATCACGTGAAACTTTACTGCAAAACAAAACAATTATCAAACTGATGTAGTTTTAGGGATTCTCATGGTCACATATATTTTAGGGTGCAATTTGTACTACAATCTACAATATATCATAAGAACATTGTATACTGTGAAGAAACGAAATGAACGTTATCACACCTAGTCTTTATTTTATGTTTTTATTTACAATCATACTTTTTCAATCCAGGGTATCAAGTTTGTCAATGTCTTTTGAAAGTATACTACGTGTTTTAAATCTATTTTCGTGCACTGTGTATTTTGAAAATATTAAACTGCACCAAAAATTCCAAAACGCGCAACAGTACCATTGCCATTCCTGTGTAAACTTGCAATCAACATTTTCGTTCTCCACTGAATTAATAATTTTCAACACATTTTCTCGAATATTTATATCCCACAAGCATTCAGCAGCCTGCACAGTTTACGTGCATACTAAAATCCACCATATAAAAGGTGACACTGAAATTCAGCCATTTCATCCAAAATGGAAGTCCGTTCCGGATTACGGCAGAAATCTCAAACGAAAAGTTGCTCCAGATTTTATCCTTGCTTTTATAACGTACAAACCGACGGATTCTGATGCAAAGACGAACTGGTTTGTAGAGTTACCAAACGTTATGCACAGTTCAAATTTGATTGTGTTCGTAATATTGCGTAAAGCAAATACTTGGAATTCACAAAAGAATCCTGAGCTAACAGTTAATGGTGTTTTGCATGGTTGCTTAGTTTGTAAAATACATCCAGAAATACGACAGGAATTTAAAGGAGACCAGGTGGCAAGAATTGCCGTGCTTATTCCACTTTCTGTTGAAACCTTGCTTGTAAAGGGTATAAATTTAAGTATTTGGATCAAAACTTTAAAGCTTAATGATTTTGGTTTGCTTAGCAAAGTCGACAAAATTTGCAAATGTCCAAAGTATTTAAAAGATAGTGAAGAACTAGACTCATTTGATAACTGTATTCGATGCTTGTTTATGCAATGTCAAAATAGTAGCTATACAATAGGCCACTTTATCAACACTGCTTTCACGTACAAGAACCCAGCAGACTTTATTGTAAACGTTCGTACTCAAGATAACGAAATTGTCCGATATCCGGTACCATTTGGAACTCAGTTTGAAGGTCTTAAGTTTTTCGTTGTTTTAGGTGTAAACGAAGAGAAAAGTGAATTGAAGTTTGGTATTGGCCTGGGATTTCTATTATCTACGTTTAGCTTTCAAGCAAGACTGGCAATGATAGCCGTGTTGATAACTCTAGCTGCAACTTTAAATTTAAGCAACACATCGAAACAGTACACGTGGAAGTATTGGATTTTGGCTGTACTCTTGGAGCAAGGTGATGGAAACTTACACCACCACCGGAATCGGAAAAACTTTCATTTATTATTAGTTTGGATGTTAGGCTCGTTTATTATAAGAAATTATCATTCTTCTTCAATGTACTCCCATTTGACAAAACCTCCAGGACCAGAAAACGTGCCCGAATCTTTAGAAGAACTACTTGCTGTAACAAACGACAAAAATAGCTTTCCTGTGTTTGCAGATGACAAACTAAATGCCCAATTGATATATGATTTTCACAAAATCGAATCTAACAAAACCGGAGATGTAGATTTTTACGGGATCAAATACAAAAGCTTGTTGGACCGATTACAAGCTTTGAAAGTGGATACAAAAGAATCAAGTTACTTATTTAATATTTCGCAGGGCTTAGCAATTCAGTGTGGAGCGAAAGGCAATAGAGTAACTTACGCTAGAAACAAAGAGGTTCGTTTGTGCAGCACAGTTCAACGGTTTTACCTACTGCATCAATTAATCGGCAACAGAGACAAAGCAAATTTTAAGTTTTTTAGGAAGTTTTTAAGATTGTACGGGAAACGGAAAGTCGTAAGCAATTTGAACCAACCTGCATTTCTTAATGAGCCTATGCTATGGAATTCGAAAAAGAAATACTTTTTTTAAACAAATTTATGTTCACATTAGCATCCTTAACAGAAAGTGGAATTTTATCGAAGTTTAGAGAAATTTATAATTTTGTGGAGCAAGAAACATTGGTTCAAAAGGTGATGAATGAAAGTCTTTTAAATGACAGGTCAATTAAGCGTAAAAACTTTAACAGCAGAGATTCAAATATTCAGATGAGCTTTTTAGTATTTTCAGCAATTGGGCTGCTGTATCTGCAACTGGTTGGCTTTTGTACTTGTGTGTACCTATTTGAAATTCTAACCTTTGGCTGTGACCGTAAAATATTTCGTGTACGTTATACTAAATATAGCGTTGGTATATCATATAAGTTTACAATATTATGTAAAATATTAGCGTAAATATAAACAAATCAACAAACATGCAGAATTTTTAAATATGCATATTCTGCTACAACCAAATACATCTGCCATTGTTAACTATATAATTTCTATAACCGTAAGTTATACTACAATAACAAATAACTGCAATTTTATATCGGTATAAGTACTACTTATGTCAAACATTCATACATTTGAGTCTATAATATTAATTTGATTCAGTCTAGGTAAAGGCATAACCGTATTTGCTTGTTAAGTGTTTATTGATAAGCATATTATAGATAACCAAAGAGTATAGTTGTTAATGCAGTATTTAAAAACTTTTCAGCATGTCTTTATAAGTAATATACATTTTAGTTTCGGTGCAGTTTAAATTTATTTGTGCAAAACATTGCATTAAATACGATTTAATAAATTATTATTATCATGCTCTTATTGCTCTTGCTCAACTTTCTTGTTCAGCGTTTATGAGACTTCAAAACTGACTTGCAGTTTAACTCTTCCCAAAGTTTTGTAGCTTTTCTCTCCGCAAAATATAAAGCTGCTTATGATTAAGCCCACCATTAAAATGTATAGGGAAGCCATCACGTTGCTCACTGTTAGCGGTTGGGGTCCGTTATCCTCAGCGGCATGGTTATGGTGTCCGCTAACATCCTGACTTTCTTCCCATTTAAATCGAGCTTTTCTAACTAGAGAAAAGTCTATGTCAACCCATTTCTTGGTCAATCCAGTGTCTCGTGCTGCAAGAATGGTATCATCTAAACTTTTTCTGATAATGGCTCGTCGTTCATAAATCTGCGTTTAAACATGCATTCTTTATTCAAAAAGCGTTCACTTGAATATTGTAACAACTTAAAATTGCTTACCAAACCGTCATTTATAAAAGACGTTTTAGAAATGGAAACTTGAGTAGGTACTTGAGTACTTCCCCTTCGACTAATGTTCCTTGCATTCAAATAGTCATTGAGCCCTTCCCACATCAAACACCCAAAATCCTCCCGAATAGCCTTCTGCAGGCATTTCAGCGGACTAGAAATGATTTGCAGTCTGGCGAATATGCCTTCATATACGCGACCCCGTCCCTGCTGGAATATTGTATATGCCGCATCACCCTTGCCAATGACATGCATTCCCGCTCCAAAATGAGAATCCACTAATTCCTCATAAGTTGTTGGAACGAAAGTAGGAATAGGAAATGCCATCACGCCAACTAGTTTGGCTCTGTACGAGTTGGAAATTACCATTGCACAAAGTAACCAAAAAATACAAATAATTCGAATAGGGTCGTATGGCAAGTTTGCCGGTCCTTCTCGATCCTGTTCCAAAAATGTGGTTAACATGTAGTCAAAACTTTTTGCTATTGTCCACGTTTTTGTCAGTTTATCCGACTGTAGTCTTTTTCCAAGCGCAACAGCAACCAGTTTTAGACAAACGGTTAAAAAGACCAGGGATACTAAAAAGCAACCCCAAAGTTTCCCTTCAAACGGCCAGAAGATAGCAAAAGCTGAATAAAAGTACTGAGGTTTGTGACTAACAAAAACTATCCATTCGTAGCTTACTGGAGCGGACCATTCCACAACTTTGTGACGATTATAAATATGAGCAATGAAGAATCCCACGTCAGCAACGTTATCCCGTATGTCAGCCACTGCACCAACCCAGCTGCCATTTTTAAACTGGATACCTGTTCCGCCTCCATAAGAACTGTAAGAGCAGTTGTAGGTAAAGTTGAGTTTTTCCATAGCTGCATCTAGCCATGGTTTATATGTTCCCCGTTTTGGATGATAACGTCCATCAGAGCGTAGCTCAAGTTCAAAACGAAATGGGGCGTTGGGTATTGCTAATTTTAAAGGATAGCCACGAAAGTTAAGGGTAAAATCGGGAAACAAGTTTGCTGTTGTAAATTTTTCGTCTCTTGAAATTTTAATCGAAATAATTTGTGGGCCTGATAAGCTATGGTAAAAGTCTACCGTTTTTAGCGAAAAATCCCCATCCTTAGCAAAGCTGGTTGGATCTAACCCCAACTTGAATTTTATCTTTCCACCGAATCGGGGAGCTAAAAGTAATGCGTCAAGAACTGTACTATTGGGCGACACGAAAAAGTAGTAATCCTCGTCTTTTCTAGTAAGGGATGTGTATGCTGGTGTTAGCAATTTAAACAATGTTTCAGGTAAATTGTCAGACCAAGTTTGTAAAGTAATAATCACATTTGTGCAGCTTCCACTATGTACGCGTTTGTGAACATCGTCAAATCTGCGAAATTCAACGGAAGCATTTATCTGAGTAATATAAATGCCGGAAGACTCTATGCTACTTATAAACAAGTCTGAATAAATTTGTGAGTTGTGAGAGAAATCGTTTGCAAATACGATTTCACAACTTGGACTTGTGTGTCTAATTACGTTGGTGATAAATGATAAAGAGTTTAAGAAAAATGAAAACATTTTTATCTTAAACAGTCTTGTGGTATGATATTTTGACGGAGAATCAGCTAACTGCGTTGCATCAGTAAACCTTTCAACAGCAAACTGCGATAAAAACTTTTACGCTGTTACTAGTTTGACAAAAACATATAAATAATTAACTTGATGGTCGTTTAAAACCAAATTGTTTTGTTGTTCGGGTATAAGTTTGAGTACAAACTTGATGAAGGCCTTAAGTGCTAATGGAACGTAGATTGGTAGATTACAGGTATTCTTACGTAAGTCAAAACTTTTGGGATTATTGAAAATAAAACTTAAGACCAAACTTGTGTGTGACAACCTACTGTGTTGAATAATGCAAAATGCTGCTTTTCTAACAAGACAAGACAGACTCTCTTAGACAGTTAAGAAAACTTTGCGATAAAAATAAACTCATGTTCAATATTCAATTGCTGAAACGTTTAAAACTTTAATACAATAATGGGGTAGAAAACAAAACCTTGTTCTGCTAATTATTCAATTAATTTAGACTAACTGCCAAAGTTCGAGTAATCTTTGAAAACAAAAGTGGTCTGGTTCAAGGAAAAGAAAGTCGACTTCAGAATTGACGTCATCGATTCGTTAAAGGTAATTGAAATTCCGTTTATGAGTCATAAATTATGACATTTTAATAGACCGTGACCGTACAAGGAAGTATAACTTGCGCTTTTAGTAACACTATTTGCTTATACGTATAAGTATAGTATATCTGATGCGCTCCACGCTTAAGCCTAAGTCACCTTAGCAATACAAAAAATGTGTTTAGAATCATTAAATTTTAATTGCCAAAGTACTATTTCATGTCCCGCGTTATAGTCTGAAGTTAATGTCATTAGGGTTGTAGCGTAAAAAGTAAGAGAAGAAAATGTTTTAAAATACGTGTATATGGATGTCAGAGTTCAGTTCGGGTTTAAATGGGTTTGCTAATGTTTGAATTATGAAACATGTTTTTCTTTGTGATCTGGCTTTTAACTAATCAACTCATGAGTAAATCTATTATACAAGCAAGAAGGATGGATTGCTGTAGAAAAGGTTGTTGTTGATTGTATACCTAATAAATCTTTCTTTTCCCTGCGTTTTGTCAACATTTTTCACATCCAAAACAACATGCTGTTACGTCATGAAACGCCAGACCGTTAAGACGTCATTAGTGTGCCATCTAAAATTTATAAAGGTGCCGGTAGTAATCACGTTTCCTCTTCGTGTGTTTGCTGAGAAACATGGTATTGTTTTGACTTTGGTGATGATGCTTCTGAAATGTAAGAAAGTAAAGTCTTATAAAGGTTTAAGTGGTGGTTTGGCACCATTTTAGTGACAGGTAGAAATGAGAATCGCTCAGTATTTAGAGGTATGAAGTTTACGTGTGAACTTTTACGTTTCTGTGTGATTAAAATTAAATCTAATTATATATAATGTATTTATTTTTTGTATATGCTGTACAGCAATTTTATTGAAGAAATGTTTTCTTTTCTATGAATTAATGTTATTAGATTCTAACAGTGAAAGCTTAAGATAGCGGAAACTTGGCAGCAGTTCAATTGAGCATTATTCCTTTTAATAAAAATGTTTATTAAGCAGACGAGATCTTCAGACCTTAGTAAGCTTTCTGATATTGGTCTCCAAGTCTGTATAAGCCTTCCGTTCTTCCGCAGCGCGATCTCCTCCTAGACCCTCTACCAGATATTCAAAGTCGGCTTTCACCATTGGATTCCTGGTCACTAAATCTCGATCTGGGGCACAAAAAAAGTTATCCCAGACCCACCTTTACCAAAATATCCCCTCATCCCAATTAACGTCAAACATTTTTAAATCACAAGTCCACCTTTTTGTTTTGTATGAATAATGATGTCCCTAAGTTCAAAAATGACAACCGTTTTTGGCAGCTGTTTACCTTTAGCCGCTAGGGGGCAAAAAGTATAAAAATACTAAAACATCAATATCTCCGCTACTTTATAAGCTAGACAAATGAAACTTTCCTTCAAAAAGCAAAGGCCTAAATGATTGTAGAACACCAAGAGCCTTTCAAATTTTGAATGCATTACAGAAAACCTTAAAGTTTGTAAGAATAACACATGAAGATCTTGAAAACTTTAAAAAATTTCCAAAACTGCCTAAGATAAAAAGCTTTGATCTTGAATTGAAATATGAGTACATGTTCAAAAATCCTACAAAGATAATTGGTATACTTTTGCCAATGCAAGCGTTGGAAACATTAGAATTACGAGAAAAACATCAATGCCTTCCGGTACCTCTATTCGTAAATCTGAACATACATAACTTTAAATATTATTCCACAAATAAGCACTTCCTAATAAACAAATATTCTAATTGATCGGTTACAAATGACACTTAATATTTTTAAACGTTGCTCTGATATTATGCTAGGTCGTTACAGGAAAGTGCATGTTTATGCAATTTTTTTTTAGCTTACTGTATATTGTGAGAACTAATGAAACTATATAAATCATATGTATACATAATATTCAGTAGTAAAATGTACAAGTTCTATTCAGAAATCATGGTAATTACAAAGTACGATAAATCACAAGTTTTAGAGAATGATTGCTTAGCTATGTAAAAATTACGGTTAAATCTTCTACTTTCTTGTACAGGTAAGTGTAAGCATTATCTCCCCTTGACGTATTCTTTGTAACTCTTATAAACTCTAAAACGATGATTGAATTTAGCAATACTAAAAAATTATTTGGTATAAACCAGAATTTTGATTGTAATTTGCTATATATTATTTACATAGTAAACTATAAGATTTGAAGTAATCAAACCCCCTGGCATTAGTCAACAATACTTTTTCTGTTTCGTTGCGCTTTGAGCCACTCTGTACGTGCGGAAACAATAGGATAAAATGATGATTTTAAGGGTCGATCAAAGCACTCTAAAACTTCCAACTTGGGAAGCATTTCCCAAATATTTGCATTGTAGTCGTTTTCCTGATTATGAATTTTGATAACACTGTTTTGCTCAACAATTTTCTGAAAACCAGTGGGCTCCCACAATTCTTCAATCTCAGATTCCAGGTCGGCGTAGCCTTCAGCAACATCTAGCTGTTTTAAAGAATCTTTCATTGGCAAAATAATGTCAATTCTTGAAAGGTCCCCAAATCCACCCTCAGTCGTTTAACATTTTGCAAATTAAGCTTCAATGAATCATGTTCCTGAATATGCTTTTGAATTTCATTTGCTGTTTTGGAACTTGGCAATCCAAGCATAACTTCCGTGGCTGTTTGTCCCCACTTATTTTCAACCAACTGAAAAATTTCTGACCATGGGATGTATGGACAATTGTCAATTTCAAATACACCTTACTCAGTTTCCAAGTAACGCCGTGCAATTTTTTAAATTCAGATTTTGACAGTATATCAAACGACAACTGATACAAGTTTGGCATTTTACTTGTAAAAATGCTGCAGTCCTCAAGCTTTTCTCGTTCCATTTCAAGCATTTCAATATGTAGGTTTTTGGCCAATATTTGGTTGGAAATGCCAGCAGGTAAGCAGTCAAATTTCAAATATCTTAGTTTTGTCAGTGTAGAAAACATGGTTTCTTGTGAAGGTTTGTTGTAGCTCATATTTGCAATATGTACTAACACAGCCCGCCGTAAACAAAATTCTTAATCCCACCAAATTTGGTAGCAGTTCCAGAAGACTACGGAGTTTCAAATAGATTTCGGATAAAAACATTCCGTCCTCGTCGACCAGCATATCGCAATACCAAATGTGTTCTTTGTAATTTTCCAAGACGTGTATCAAGCTGGTTGTATATTCCTCATTGGCTTCAACTTTAAGACAAATTTCGTTTGATAAAAATGGACTCGGTTTATTTTTTCCTAAGTGAGATTCATGAAAGTGTGTTTGAAAATTGCGTATTTCCTCCGTTGTAAGGAGTGGATAACATTTTGTCCAGCATCCATCTTGCTCGTGAAACTTCCAACTGCATCCCTCCCATTTGCAGTTGTGCTTCATTGCACTAGTTGCATCTTGATTCATTTGAAATGAAATTTTTTTAGCCAAACCTAGAAAAAGTTAGTACCTCCCTATAGCATTGTGCAATAATCAATTATATAAACAGCTATAGTTCAAATTGTTTACCTCTTTTGGAAACACATTAAGCAGTTTGGTTGATTCGTCGCCTTCATTTCTGTTTGAGGAAACAAGATTTTGACAATTTGTTGAGCTGGATGCAGTTCTTGTACCAGAACATTCTGGATTTAGAACACTTTCGGATTTTTCACACGACTGATGCTTATCATCATTTGGTTTTTGTTTCTTCTGAAGTGGCTTTCTGTTACGTGGCATTTTGGTAAATGATACACCACACTCAGCTAATTGTTGATTGCTAAATTTATTGCTTTAAATCGAAAACAATGTATAAGTCTTTTTCTATTCAGTCTGGTGTATATTAGGAGTCACATATTATGAGCAAATCTAGACGGAATCTTTACATTTTTTTCGGACAAAAGGAGTAAGGCAGCTAACACTTGTTGTATGTTTGCATCAGCCGCCTATTTGCTTTGTGTGCCAGAAATAGTGTTTGTCATACAGAAAGCTCACTAAACACATTACATTAGTGAAATAGCACAGTTGGCATTCATTCAAAAAATGTCTCGTTGAATAAAGGCTGCTCGAGAACCACGCAGCAGAAAGATTTAGTTTTGGCTTCTGTGCTACAAAAATGCAAGAAATGGGTAAGTCAGTATAAGATATACAACGTAAGTACCTACTCTAGATTAAAATGAGCATAATACACAGCATTTTTTCTTTGACTATGGTTATGCTGAAATTTGTAAAATCACATAAGCACGTAAACATATTACCTTTTCTTGATTTTGAAATTTGAAACAAGTGTGAGGTGCATTTTATCTACCTGTTATATTATAATACAATTAAAACACTAACGCTTAAAAATTCGTCTATTTACCAGGCTTTTTGAAACGAAAGATACAATCTAGTTCAGGTTTATTATTGACCCAACCTACCTACTCAAAGCCTACTCAAAGTAAAGAAAATCATATATGCATGTATTGATGGACTTCGTTGTAGAGCTTACTACAAAGAAAAGGTTTTAAAAATAAACAGCAACACTCAATCGAAATGTATAGTAATATGGGGACAAATACATTAATCCTTTTTGCCTGACCACGAGAATAGTGCAGCACTGTGTGTACGAATGTGGCTTTTCCAAACCTTTTTGAAACACTGAAAGTCATTGCATGGTACACACATGTGATTTTCAGTCAAGAAAGACGGATGGATAATAAGTAGCACATGTTTTGTCTGTTTTGAGGACACAGGGTGATATGGTACTCGATTTTCTTTGGAGTTCATAACCTGACTACCTATCCCAAATCATGTATACTCAAAAGAAATTTTTAATTTATTTCTATTTGTTTTTAGCACGTTAGTTCAACTGTTTTGTTAATTTGTGTCTCATTTTAAAAAGATGTAACTTCTCAAGTATATTGTTAGTAAAATAGAAAAGTGGTCTAAATTAAATAGGCCGTTGGTTAATTTCAAACTGAAGGACGTATTTCGGAAATCTGAAATGTAAATAATTTAGGAAAACAAACTGGATTTATTATAATCGTACATTTGCTTTCGGGACAAACAAATTAATTCACAATGGTAAGTAAATTTAAATAATAAACTTTAGTAATTGAATTTTTCATCTAAAATTATTTAATTTACTTACGTTTAGGACAATATATTTCCACTTCATGTTATTTTGTCCAGTCCCATATTTTGGAAAGGTGACAAAAGTTGTGACTTTTTCACAGCTGCTCACAAATACATCAAAGATACATCTGACGAAAGATGTAAAGCATTTGAGGAAATACTGAATGCTGATGCCAATTTGGCCAATTGGAATCTTTGGAACGGACATAATAACTGGAAGAATGTTCTTGGAGATGAGCAGTTTGAACTGGTAACCACTTTTCTAGAGGTTACAAAATGTGATAAAGCAAGCAACAAAATCAAACCTAGAAAAGCAAAGACAAATTGGCAAATTAGTTCAGTCGTGGAGTTACTGGGAATAATTAGAAATAAGCATGAGCACAATGGCCAGTATGAGAATGAAGCAAAAGAAAAAATAGGATGGTTCCAGAATATTAACGGAGTTTTTCAGTTTGATCCAAATCTGTACGCCAAATACTGGACTGATAAGTTTCCACGGCTGACACTATTTCTTTGGGTGTATTTTTGCAAGTTTGAAGATGCACCGACCTTGAAATGTTTTTACCCATTTAGCCTGACTGCTCAACAAGTGGATTATTCCAACTTACTCAATATCAGTGCAATACTTATTGAAGCGTTACAAGGCCAATTGGACAAAGGTGATCTACTGCATAAACTTGTACTGTACAATTCTAAAAATATGTTTAGGCTATTTAACCTTTTTTATTAAACAATAGGTGCAGTGAAAGCCCGATACTCTATAACAAGGAACCCAAGTCAAGCTATTTTGGAGTTTCAAAATCTTCCATCAAACCAAATCAAACAGTTGCTTGGTGATAACCTGACTCTGAGCGCAACAATATGTACCAACAATATTTGCTGCGACTGGAAACACAAGAAAAGTAACATTTTGCAAACTAATACGTTTATAAATTCTCCGGTTACTGTTGAGTGCACTAAATCTCTGTTGTGCATTTTTGCAAATGCGGTAAATGATTTGCATGAGCACACATTAGATAATAGCGATTTATGTAGATGCGGCACCCAATCTACTAGAATCGTTTTGTTTACAAGTAATTGTAACCCTGAACAAATTCAAAAATATGTAAAGGGTGCTAGCAGCCAATTCAAGAATATTTCTGAGCTTTCGGTATGCCTTAGCGATGTTAGTCCCTCGATTCGTGAAATTGTGGAAAGGCATGCTGAAGTGTGGATTCAAGGGACTGAAACTAAGCTTAGTAGTATTTTGCCAATCAGTAACGAAGGTAGAACCAGGTGCTTAAACAGTTTGTCAGGTGAATTATTAAACCAAATTTTAAAGGGCAGAAGTCCAGAAATATTTGGCAAGTTACCAATGCCTAGCGTTCCCAGTAATTACATAAAACGGGGTTTAAGAAAAACGGTTATTGTAAATTCCCAAGTTTTGAAACTTGCATGCCGCAAAAATGTTTTTATTTGTGTGGGAATTTCTAAAGACAAATTGGCAGAAATTATTGATTGTGATATAGCCGATATAACTGTTTTTGAAAGTCTACCTGCAGATCACGAATTTGCTACATCATTAGTAATTTTAAGAGAGTTGAACTTAAGTGAAGCTGAAAAGTGCTTGAAAAATTATAATGGCGTAAACGTACATGTTTTTCGGTTTCTGCAGGAACAATCATTTGAGTGGTTACACACTCATGGTTCTTGTCAGATTTTAAAACAAAACTGCAAAAACTTTGAAAACGACAGAAAAATAATTACTGATAGCAGCCTTGTAGAATATTTTGAAAGTCAGGAAAAGGTAGTAGCCATTGTTGATACACCCGGCATGGGAAAATCAGCTTTTCTAGCAAATCTGGCAAAACAACTGTCAATGCAATATTCTGATCGTGTGGTAATTCATGTACTAGCATCAAAGTTTTTAGAAGGACTTCAGAACATGCCTGAACCAAGCATTGAGGCTATGATAAACGAGCTAGCATGTAGCACAGATTTTGAAGAAACCCTTATCAATTCTTGGTTGAAACAACCAGAACCGTGCTCAAAACCAAAAATTGAATTAATGTTAGATGGTCTAGATGAAGCTAATAATCTACACAAAAACTTGGCAGTCTCGGGCATTAAAGCTTTACAATTGCATTGTCCTTCTGTTCGAATTTGGCTGGCATCACGAAATCATATGCTTAATGAAATTGGCTCACATTTCCACTCTTTTGGTTACAAATTGATACCATTATCATTAAATGAACAGATTGACTTGATTGTAAGCCAATGGGTACAATCTTTAAGGAAAAAGGGAGATACACAAACGCTTGACATGGAAAAGTTGAACACCTTTGCAAAGCAATGCATAGAAATGCCAGTTTTAAGTAGATATTCGGACATCACCGGAATTCCACTTTTGTGTCGTATGATAGCGGAGATTTATGAAGATAGTATTTTCCAATCCGATTTTGAGCTTCGGCCAATTATCAGTCTTAATCACATCTACAAAATGTTGATTGAAAAAAAACTGGGAATATATCTCAAAGACAAATGTGGTATTTCATCACTTGAGTCAAACCATGTTATTACCAATACAATGCGCGACAATTTTGAACTCTGGCATGCATATTATGCACTAAAACTTGTATTTCCAGAGCAAGTAGCCTCAAAAATTGAAGCTGTATTGCAAACTGGAATTCGTTCACTGATTGAGGTTCAAAACGCGGTGTTAGAGTTTGGCCTAATCGAGAAAATATCTCCAATCACTTTTCTTCACAGAACATTTGCAGAGTTCATAATTGCTCGTTTTGCAATTCGAGTCCTTCAAAAGTCACTAACAAACATACAGGTAACTGAAAACCTTATTGGGGATTTGTGGGATGAAATTTTAAATGTTTGTGTTGAGGAGCCAAAGAAGACACATTTTGTATTTGTTTCGCCAGCCTGTCTGGCAGCAAACATAACAGTTAGAAAACAAGATCCGCCACCAACTATAAGGTATCATCACTCGGTGGTAAACTACTTTCTAGACTATTATCTAGAACCTACTAGTTTAACAGACGACGAAATAGGCTCACAAAATATTCTTTGGGAATTGGCAGACTATTTCGTGGTAACAGGCAATGAAGATTTTTACAGAAAAATGCCATCAGCAGCAGCCGCGCGACTATACAACTTTCGAAACTTGTTTTTCTTTTGTTTACAAGATACAAGGTTCATAATGGGAATGTGTGCTATTGCACAGTCTACCTATTATTTTGAACCCCTTAAAAAGTTAATAAAATTGGGAAAATACTTTCAGCCAAGCACTTGGCATGAATTGAAGAATACTAACACAAACAGATTTGGCATGATTCATTTGCTACTTTTTGAAATTTGCAATCAAAACCGTTTGCCAGATGAAACGAAATTTTTGGACTATCTGAAATTTGTTGCTAATCTAAGACCTGATGTGTTTGAAGAACGGGATGAAAACGGATGCACTCCATTGCTGATGTTGGCACATAGTGTAATGAATTTCCCATTATACAGTAAACTCATTGACTATTTTGTCTCAGATTTGAGGGTTAACATCCAATGTACTTACTCATACAACAATACAATTTTACATTATCCATTTAAAGAGACTCCAGAAATGACAGGTAGGGTTCACACAAAATTTATCAGCCAGTATGCTAAGCTTGTGGAATCAGTTTTGAAATATGAAGCAAATAGGTGTTTGTTGAACATGGTAAATAGTTTGAATCAAACGCCGCTTATTAGCTTCCTACAACATGTAAGTCCAAGTCTTACAATATGTTTAGCTTGCTCAAAGGAAAAAGAGACCGTGCAAAATGGTTTATGTCCACATCAACAAGAATACCAGGAAACGATCATTGAAGTTTTATCAATTTATAAACACTACGATACAAACTTTAATGAAGTAATCTCTGACCACAAAACTGACATTGGTGCGGATTGTGGATTTCCTGAAAATGTGATCAGTGCTTTGGCTCAACTTTAAATTTGTTCTAAGAACAGTGACAAAGCAGGAGAGTAAGCTGGATTGAGGTGATACTATTTTCGAAATTTTTTGATTAATTCAGTTGATAAATTTTCATAATTGAAGGTTACGTACCTTACTGCATCAATAGGAAATGAGCTATTTCCTGCATTTATTTTAGTTTTGTAATTTATTTGTACATTTTAATTACTTATGTCAAAAAATGTTCAAATTTTATTGTTGTTATCTATGTTAGTGTATTTGCGCGTGTAAAATTCATGTATGCATCGGATACAAATTTAGCTCAGCAGCACATCAAATACTCATATATTGTCAATTACTGTAACGTTTGTGTAATTTAGCATGTACTTTTATCATAAGTTATAGTTTAAGTAATATGTGTATATACTAGACTTTTATTTATATGAAATAAACCACAAAACGTTCAAAATTCTTTTGCTGAATATAATTTACATAGGCTAAGTGATTAAGCACCACCTACATGCATGACCAAATAAAACACATCCTTCCATTAGAAAGATCAAAGCCCCTCCAAAATACCCACAGGATAAACTGCAAAGAACCATTCTAAATTTATCAGGTAATTTTCTAGAAGTACCTACATCCAACGGAGCACTTGCACTTTCACTACTAGTCGAGTTTATGCTTCTTGTGTATCTGATTTTGACAATATCTCTGGTAATGAAACGAATCCACCAATTCCAAATTCCAGAACTTTCTAAGCCTCTAATACGCTTAGTAATAAAACTGGGAACCCAGCCGTGTAATGAGAAACCAATTTTATAATCAAGCAAAAAATCTTGTCCAGTAGACCATTTATGTGCTACAAAAGGCTTAACCATGGATTCGTATTCCGCTATATGAGTTTCGTACAAAAGATATGCAACGTTTTCACATTTTCTAAGCGTGTCTACGGTAGATTGCATTTCAGCTGGGCCTATTTGTTCAACAAATTGTTCATCTGTGACAGTAAAATTAGTACGAGAGCGTTCTTTCAAACGACTTGTTGCTGAATCGGATATTTTTGAGTACCTAATACTTTCGTTGAATGATCTAGAAACCTTATGTTCCAAATTTGTAAACCCATTTGTTAAAAGCAGTTTTTGCACCACTATTTGGGAAAGAGCTGCAGCACAGGGTTTTGTTTGGCTGCTAAAGTAGCCAGTAACATAGTGCCTAGTGGGAAATGTAGTAACACCTTCTGTAAGGCAGCTATTGTTTTCGGCGTGATACATTTCGACATAAGCCACTTCCGAGAAAATTGTGTAGTTTGCATCTATTAGCTGATTAAGGAACTTTATTGGACGTACTCGTCGCTGGAGCAACATTTCATAAACGGTGTCATTCTTATAAGCATTACTAATTACAAGCATTGAAAGTAAACTAAATGCTGCAAAAAGTCTGTATGTTGTACATTTGAGTACATAATCTGGGAAAGGGTCAGCTTGTTCCAGTAACAATTTCACAGAAATTTCTAACATTTTGATGTTGTTCAAGGACAGTTTTGATTGCAACGTCCAGAAAATGTTAAAACCGGGTATTGCAATAAATAGAGCTAAGAGAAGTGCAAACCACACTTCCTTTTGAAAGCTTCCGAATACACTTTGGAACATTATGTTTTCTTCTTTTGTTGTTCCGCAACTTACAAATCTCATCTGCCAGGCGGGATAGTTCATAGAATGCATTACACTATCAATATCATATCCAAGGAAATATGATACTTTTAGTAGAGGTCGCTTATTTGAATAAGGTCCGTGTACTACTGGCACAAAATTATAAGAAAAGACATTTTCCCATAGAGAGGAAATCATCAGATTTATTAGAGTCTCAACTCTAATTTGTTGTAAGGAATGCTTGAAATCTGAAATTTTTATTTTAAAGCAGTTTGAACACAAAAACCATTCAAAGTTGTATGGTGCTGAGATGCTGCATTGTGAAATATTAGGTTTCGTTCTGAGAGCATTTTCAAACAGAGCGTAATATGAGACTGTATCTTGTACAGTTTGTTCCTTTGGCAGATATTGACTGTATTCAACAAACGTATTGCAATCTGTACAAGCAGACAATATCAGAAATTTTATTAAACGATTAAAAGGCGCAAACACTGAAATTACAATTAGTAGTTCGTTCTTCATTGTTTTTCGTCTGTACAAAAGAATCCAATTCAAATCGTCTATATCTTGCAACAATAGCAAACGCATCCTTAAACAAGGAAATTTACTGTTTTCACTGGGAAACCATAGCCACCAATCATCAGAATGCCAAATGTCGTAAACTGTTGAGTTTATTGTAGGTGGTAGTATGTGTACGTTTAACTCACCATTCCAGGAACGACTAAATAGAAGAAATAAAGTACGCTTTATCTTGCTACAGAAACTGTGAACATTAGAAACTTTGTTGTTAAAGTATTCTTCAAAATCGTTGGAGAGGTATTGTGATGAGCATGTAGATATGTTAGACAACTTTTTAAAACTAGAATTTATTCCATGTTGTATCCACTCAAATGGAACAACTTTGAAGTATACCCTATCTTTTCGGCTACGGGAATTGTAATATTTTACATACACTGATCCTGGACGCTTCAAGAGTATTGGGACGGTAGTTGATTTCAGGTCAAGTCCTTTGAAGTTTGTCACGATAATAAGACACAACGGACAAACACTCGTGCTAAACCGCAAATTAACTTCCGTTAAATTTGAGATTCGTAGAAACTCATTCGGAAATTTAAACGGAAAAACTTGAATGTGTTGACAATTTATAGACAAAATTTGGAGTATTATTGTAAATAGTTTAATAATACAACGTTTTTCAAAAACAAGTAGCATTTTTCATAATCTAAATGCTGATATCACAGCTACAAAACAAGTTCTTAACAGTACAATATTTGAGTTTGAAATGTTTTGCTGATTTGTATTTTGCTTGAACTTTAAGCAGTTAATAAAAACACATAATTGAAGAAGGATTATGTAAACAAATTATGTAAATAAAATGCAAAGCGTAAGGACATTTTAGTTGTCTGTTACAGAGAGTCTGTCTATGAAAACATGAAATTCTTGAGTGCGATTGCTCAAGTACACCAGTTTCATTTATTGTCATGTTTTAATGTCCTGAGTAGTTTAAGGTCTTACGATGTACTCTAGAAAAACTTGATGTCACAAGATATTTTTACACAACGTTAAATAATTATGTGTCATAAAATAAAATTCAAGCAATTTGTGTATTCATTTCTTAAACTGTATAAATAGTAGCAAAAAAATAAACTCTAAAATCCTTGAACGTAAGCGTTTTCTGTAAAAATGTAGTACTAGTAAAAATACAGCTTCACTTGAATTTCTTTCTTGCCAATTGATTGTGCTGGGTATTGCATTTTGCAGTTTACTTTGAAACTGTATTTGTTTCTGGTAAAAACATTTTAGTAAGTAGAAGTTTACTTTTTCTCGATTAAAACTGATAAAAAAAATTTGTCGATGGACGTGCAGATTATAGTAATAAAAAGTGTTGGTTAAACATTGAATATTAAAAAACCTTGTGCCATATTGCATTATGTTTTTGTTCTCTGTTAGTTTGTTTTTCATCACTTGTATCTTGGAGATGAATACGTTTTCCCGTGTCAGATTATTGTGGAGCATCACCAACGAGCTAATTGTGCATTCTGACATAACATTGTTCAGTAATTGGTATATATATAAAAACTATTCTCCCTAATATGTTGCTAATATTGTATTATAAGCAAACAAGGACTTATGAAAGTATTTCATAACAATAGGGGAAACTCCAAATTATTTAGAAAAAAATATTGACAAACGTTTAGCCCTGAATTGTACCTCAATCTTTTTTACACGTGCCTAAGGTGGTTCTACATAAAAATGTAATATTTTAAAGCTTCCTACGCTTTTCATGCCTAAGTTATTAAAGCAGGTAGCGATAGTCACAAAACTAATATGCTATGCTATGAAATATAATTAATCATGACAGATGAATATGATTTAAACGATGTTTGAGGAAATTTTTATTAATCTGTCGAGATTTTGACCACAACTGTGATCTTCTTCAAGCTCAGCCTGGAAAATATAATACTATTTATAAGTACAATTGCATCAAAAAACGTTTAGCAGACAGAAGAAAAACTAGTTGGGCAAGACTAGAACAGACGTTACGATCTATAAAATATATTTTCAAGAACTTTCAAATTTTCAAGTATACGTGTAACTACGGTTGTACTATTGAAATAGTTTTCATATAAGAAATTACTGGAAAAACCTTAACTATACGCTAAGAAAATCAATTGGCATAATAATTTGAATTTTCTTTTTATATTAGTAGTTCATTTTATACTCAAACGTTTTGTATTATGTATGAAACTAAAGTGTATGTATGTATGCTTTCTTCAATTATTTTATTCTTATTATATTTTGATTTTTAATTTTGATTACTGAGGCGCTAGAGATAACTTTTGAAATTATACATTAGGATTTGGATGTAATCAATGAATGCTAAAGTTCTATTTTAGTATATACAATCGATTTGGGTATGCTTTTGTCGTCGGGAAAACGAATAGTTCGTATTTTTGTACATTATGTATATTATTTTTACTTCTTGGAAGTGGGCATTTCCGGTATGTATGTAGCTTTTTCATGAACAATGAATTTTGTCACTTTCTTTGTTCATTTAGTGAAAACGTTTTAGCTTTCTTTGTTCTTGAAGCTCAGAAAATGTGAACTCTGAGACTTTGTACTATTTCCGGTCAGGATTAAATTCAGTTCGAATATTTTTATTGTTCTTCAATAATTTTCGATATTTTTCTGTGCCCACTTCCGGAAGTTGACTTCCTGTTATTGTTCTCGATATTTTTCTTTGTTTTAAAGTTTCTTTGTCAGGAGTTGGTATAAAAATGGGAAGCCAACTCCTCATGATCATGTTAGTTACACTCTGGAAGTGTTCGCGAGAACATAACAGATTGTGTAAAGTTTTTGTAGCCTCTTTCAGTTTTTGCCAACAACTGTCTGAGATACTTACATTGGAAGTCGTTTATTAGCGTTCTAAGATTTCAATAAAGTTATTTTTATAGTATTTCGTTGTTTGAGTCTTATCGTTAATTTAAACGCACCCCGAGCGACCCTTGCCATAGGGAAGCTTGGGTTTGGGCAGCCAGCCCTGGTCCTTCGAAGATAACGTGAAGGCCAATCTTATGTTGGCGACAGTGCCGTTTCCGAGAGCTATCATTTTTGTGCCAACAGCTTTATTATTTTGCTTATATCTGTAGGTTGTTTAAATATTTTAGAGTCTTCTAAATTTAACCTATTTAAAGAATATATTTTTAAGTAGTAGTAGCCAATTTATGGTTTTTTAAAGTTGTTTTTGTTTTCGGAAAGTTTACAATATTGATTGACACATGAAATCCAACTACTTCGTAGCACTCTGACTTGTTTTTGTCATTGGGTGCCCTTTAGTAGGAGATGTTCAATCAACCAGAAGTTCCGGAGTGTTCTTCTGAAAAATGGTTTAACACTAGCGCAGCTATTTTACGTCCTTCTAGCTCGTTCTGTGTGTTCCCATGTTTTAATGTTTCCAATAGCTTTTCTTTCTAAATAGAAGTTTGAAGCTAATTAGACATTGAATAACATACAAATAAAAAACAAGTTTGTAGTATACTAAAATTCATTTGGCAATAAAAATAGAAAATATTGCGTGGATATCAGTCGTAGAGTAATTTGTGGGAAAACATCACTTACACCAAAACATTTTAGTTTTGACCTATTTGTTTTAAATATGCAGAAGTACCCATTTAAACCCAATGTCTTGACACTTCTTGAAGCGTTAGAATTTCAAGTTAATAACCCGGAAATACGTTTATATGCCACATTTTTACCTTCAATGGAACCCTGACTTTTCAAAAATGTCATGGTCACTCAATCGAAAAAACTTGTTTGGATTATGCACCTGCATATTTTTTAAATATTACTGTTGTTGGCGGCTGCTTCTACGACGTAACCACACATACATTTGTGAAGCCAAAACTTGGATACGACATCGGGTTCCTGGGACTACACTTGTGCGCCATACTTGCTTGTGGTTTATTTTTATTTATTGTGATGTTGGCCTGGATGCATAAGGACTCCCTGAATGGCTTAAATCAACTTCTGAATTTTCAAGATATTTCAGGTATGCATTAAATTTTTTAGGTATTTCAATATGACATGATGTTAAAATTTGCAACCAATTTGATTTGTACATTTTGCAGAGTTCCTATTGCAGTCCTCGAATAAAACAACTAGAATACTTGATGGCGCATTTTTAATTCTTGTAATGATATTGATACCTTGTCCGTTTGTGATTTTGTTCGGCGCATTATACTTCAGGTTTGATCCGATTACTTTGTGCTTCAAGATATATTTGACAGTTTTCCTGAACAGAATATGGCAACTAAATTGCTATGTTCTGCTATTCGTTTTGTAACTGCATCCGCTGTCTTTGAGTGCTCGAGAACAATAGGGTTTGCTGCAATAACCTACATGCTAGCTTTAAATAAGGCGTGTATAATACTTTGGAACCTAAACATTGATTTAAATTCAGGCCAGCATTATTCCAAAACCATAAATGTTCTGCGAACTTATCAACGATTTATTGTAGTGTTTTGTACGATAAAAGGAATTGCAAATGACGCAATGTCAATCGCGTTTTGGGCGATAGTAGTATGCAGTTGGCTGATGGTGAAAGCAAAACACATGATTCCCCTACAAATTTATATATTAAATTTTTGCGTTGAAGGGATTATAGTTGTAGTGCTATTTCTAGCTCTGATGCTTTGCTCCCATCTTCATAAATTCACACAAGGAATTCTGTCTAAATGTCAGAATGCAATGAACACATATTACGTGGAGTTGAACATTTGCTCTCCAAAACTGAGAGTAGAACGCCTTTCATTGAAAAAGGTGGTAGTTGCCTTACAGCCTGTTGGATTAACGTTTAAACCCTTCTTTAAAATGGATCACCAGTTTAAAAGAGATTTTTTACGTAATCTTGCAGCCCGGATTTTTGACGCCATTTTAATATTTTAACCCGCCAATGGTAAACCATAAAATGCTCGCTGCTAAAGACATGATGTATCATTTGTTTACTAAAAAATCAGGTATAAAAGCAGTATTTATTGGTGGATAAAATGTATTCATGGCATGAAGCCACTTTACTGCTGCTTTGGAGCCTTTTTGCTGGTTTCGAACCCTGCATACTGGTTTAGAGCCTTTTGTGCTGAAAGAGAATACACTGTCAGCATTATATTATATTTAATTTACAAAATACCTCTTCGATCATGTCTGCACAGTTATTGATCATAATCTTTTAAATATTTTTTTTTCAAAAGTAGCTGAAAGTATTTCACCAAGAAAACTAAAAGTAAGCATCATGTTTGTCAAATATTTATTTATGTGGATTTAAGTTTAGCCCTGAAATGTACCCGTCTTTTCTACACGTGCCGTAGGTGGTTCTTCATAAACAATGTAATGTTTTAAAAGCTTCCTACGCTTTTCACGCCGAATTTGTAAAAGCAAGTAGCGAAAGCAAACATAGCATAACATATGTGTTATATTTCAAATCCTAACTGAATCAAAAACTGAATTTAAAAAGCAATTAAATAAAAAATCCTATGTTGTTGTTGTATGTAATGCTGTTTTAAGTCTTCATTTTAGAAGCTTGGTTTTTTGACAACTGGTGTTAAAGGAGATTACGGATGCAGCTGTTGTTTATTATATGCAATAAGACCAACAAAAAAGCGTAAGCTACACTTCCACTTTTTCATATCCGTCCGTAAGTTGTTGTGGTACACGTACAAATGCATAACAGTTTGGAAGCTTACGCTACTTTGATGCCCTTACTACAGTTATCATTGGTTCAGATTTCAGGTAGCAATAAACATATATTTAAAAAATATTTATAATAATTTAATATCGCTAATGCGTACTATTGCTTCAATTGTACGGTATATGGATAAGCTTGAGCAAAAATCACCGTAGGAGGAAAAATACTTTATTGTTTTTTTCTTTGGGTGTGGCTATGTGTTTGGTGCTTAGTTTAAGTTCTCTGTAGCTTTAATAATGGCCCAATAATAAAATATACAAATATAAACGACTCTAAAAGGTTTAGTATCTTTACTGCTGACAAAAAATAAAATCGGCATATAATTCAGGCATACTGTCGAAAGAACACTGTAGTTGTACTGTTTTGTGTTAGGTGTTTGGTGCATAGCATTTTTTCTAGTCTGAAAATAGTAGATTTAATTCACAATAGAACAATAACAGTCTCATTCAATAAATTTAAGTGAGATTTAGGAGCCAGTTTTATGTAAAAACGATTTTGAGAACAGGTAAATCAAGTCCAAATAAACAACAAGTCAATGTTAACCGATCTTGTATAATCACACGTCATGAAATCCGTAAACATAATATATTTTATCGTGGTTGGAATTGTTTACCTTTCTTTGCAACAGTTTGCAACGGTTTCATCATTAATTGTACCAAAAGTAGTTATTCTTAAAAATTTCCTGAACCCATATTTAAACTTAAAATGTTTTGTTACAATATTTTCTTATGAGAAGAATAACATCTATAAAGTAGATGGACCAGTTTATATATGGACACCAACAAGCTACCACTTCATGAAACGGCTTCATAAGCTTTCAAAGTTTTTCTCTACCACGCACAACTCTGAATCCCTAAACCACTCACTATACACAATGTATACCAAACCTTGGAACTGTCACTTGGAAATATACTTATATCCGGGTCTAACCAGTAAATTTACACAACGGACGTTTGACAAGAGCTTGTATTACAAAAATGCTCGAGAATCCAACTCAAAAATTACACAATACTTTCCAAGCACAATTCCTACTGAATGTGTACTAGTAACCACTGAGCAACATCAATATACATATAACACTGATAATATAGCTAAATGGTTTAAAGAATTGTTCAGTCGCGGAAGACAATTAGACAACTCGCCTATATCCTTGGAAACTTATTTAATAGCCATCACACAAACAAAGTCGAAAACGACGATTGTTCAAAGTGTAGATATATTGACGTTTTGTACTGTTCACACGGCTTGCTTTATTAGAAGGAATGTGTTACTAGATACACAATACCAGCCATTTAGTGGTTCAGCTATACAAACGTACAATTTGGATTTTAATAAAGACTCAGACTGGGGCGGTATTTCAAACCGATTTTTTGACAAAATAAAAGATTTTGTATTTGACTGTAGGCACTACACATACAGAAAACAACAGAATTTCAAAAACATTGACAGTTTTGCTTTTCAAATAGCCCAAACCTGGAAACTAGTTTTACAAAATTTTACAATAATTTCACAGTGGATGGAACAACATATTTTATGTAGAAATCAACAAAAATACACAACTAAATGGGATCGTTATGATTTCAGAAAAACACGCATTCGTGGCCACTCGCAAGAGTTCAAAATTAGTTTAGGGTATCAAAAACCTCAAACAGGACTTCCACTTTGGTTTCAGTTTACACCTGATAGCCTTCGCTTTATAAGCTGCGGCCGACGTGGAAAAAATCCAGTTTCGTTTAAGTACTTTCTCATTGCATACCACTTGTCAATTTGGCTGTGTATTGTGGCATTTCTGATGCTTACGGCTATAACCTTCCTACTATTTGGAATTATTAAAAAAGGCGACTTTTGGTTTTATCAAGCTTTGGAAAATTTTTTGAGGGTTTCTAAAGTTGTGTTAGAACAAGGAGATTTATTTCCTAAGCAAATAATGGACAGTTATAGAATGCGTCTTGAAATAGGGCCATTTTTATTAGTTGGCGTTGTACTAACAAACGCGTATAAAAATACCAATGTTTACAACATGGTAAAAAATCGAACGCCCATTCCATACGACCACTTTGACGAGCTTGTAAACGACTCGTTTACAATTATAGCAAAAACGGGTAGCGTGACTAGGAATGCTGCGTATTCTATGAGGCAAAAAGCTCCACAAGCGCAAACTCCACATTTTCGTCAGCTTTATTTAGCCAGCATGTATTTAAATTTAACGTCGGTGGTTCAATTGGGGATTAAAAGTTATAAAGGCGATGAAAGTTTTAATAGTACACATATTTTGATAAAGCATAGGTTACTAAGTAATGTTTACTCAGCAACATCCTTGCACAATTCTACAAATGAATGGTTTCGTGATGCATTCTACACTCTTGCAACAACTTTGTTTTACGTGTATCCTCGTATGTTAGATGTGGAGACCATAAACAAATTAATATTCATTACGTATTTTAAAACAGAATCCGAGAATTTGTACAAGTGGCTTCAAACTTGTAATAGACGTGCACTCATTGTTCCCCAAACTCAAGCAAACGATTTTTGGATTAAATTAAAGAGTCAAGGACTAAGCGATGTGTACGTCGGCAAGGAAATTTATCTGAACGTGTATGCTGGGTTCTCCGTTAGTGGACTTTACTCCAAACATGTGCTGGAACGAATTAGGTCTATAAGCGAGTCGGGTATTTATAGCCGTGTGCTTGCTGGTTTAAACAAAACGACACTACTGTCAGTAGAATTTAACGACCCACCACAGAAACCCAATATGACTGGCAATGTATTATCAATTTTTCTTGTACTTGTTTGTGGGTTATTTTTCGGTGTGATTGGTTTCATATTTGAAACGGGTCAGCGCGTTTTTGACTTCATTTCTAGTCAATGGCACTCATTGAAAAACAAGTTTACAACTAAATTGACAAAATTAAGTACCTTTCCATTTTGGCGATGAAATACAAATTAGGTAGTCGAATGTTTGTGACGTTATAATGAAATAATATTGAAGAATGCATATAATGGGATTTAAATGATATCATGACTTGTAAAGTGGTAAAAGTAATGAAAACGGATTTGTTGAGACTATGATCTAAACAAATGAGCTTTTGAATGTCTGAAAAGGAAAAAAATGCAATAGTGTATAGATCAAGCTTTCGAAGATGTAATCGACTTATATTTGTTAATATGAATGCCTAAAATGAACACCGAACTATGTATTAACTTTTAAATTAATGATATTTTTACTTGGTCGAGTACGTAGATAGTACACATAAGCCACAACACACTACGCAAAGTGTACTGTCAAATGAAATAAATTTTAAAACAGTATATGTATTTAATGCACATGATTATAATTGGAATTGTCCTAAGCAAATTACATTGTTATATAAATATATTTAAGTAAATAAAAATATAATTCAATAAAGTCGACCACTCAATAAAATAAAATGCGGCATATAAACTGAATAGTACAATGTTTGTAGCAACTCACTTTTCATCAAATAATAATATTGCCTGAAAACGTAATGTGCAATTATAAGTTTATTACAACAGCTTTTTAGTTAAGCGTTCATTTGAACGCAGTTTTATAAACGCAACTTACTCAACGCAATAATAAATTTCTAATCAAAATTGGACCGCCATATGCAAAGCTATACAATACTTGGAGACGATGGAGCGTTGGCAAGAAAAAGATAACCGAACAAAAGTTACCAAAAAAACCAAGGTTAAACATCTTGCGTTGTTAAACATTGAAAATGGGTTATTCCTCAACCTTTATGATTCTTTTTTATAGGCCAAGCTTTCATAAAGTGATTGCAAAAAATTGTGATAATGAATGAAGCTATGTATAAATTATTTATTTATTTTTAACAACAAGAATTCCGTGCCAAGGTTATTATAGAGTTAGTATGTTGCTGCTGGCATTAGTTTATACTAATTAATTAATTAAAATTCCAGCGTTTTACACCAAACTGAAACCGGATTTGGATTCTACGCAAAACGCTGAACAAGATGTGATATATCGCATCTCTATTTGCGATAAACAGTCAAATAGCATACCTTGTCAGTTCAAAGGGGCGATCCACTACTCTGATTAACATTCTGTTATTCAGGTTACCCCAAACCAAACCAATCCTCCCTGGGTAGCTCCGCTCTATACTTAAACTGCACTATACAAACAGAGGGTGAAACTCAGTTTTCTGGAGTAATTGAATACGCTAATCAGAATTGTTATGTCAACATAACTCAGACTATTATTGTAGTCAAATTAAATTGTCGTTCTCGTGTGCTTTTCTAAAGTTACAAAAGTTTATTGATTTTATATATTTACTTAAACATCAGTATAGCATCAAAAGTCCTTTGGAGAAGTTGCCAAATGTATTCGATTTTAAAATCTTTTCTTATATGCCTGAAATGACCAAAATTTAAAACTACTGGTTGGATTCCTCGTAATTGCAAAACTTGAACATGATTTCGCTTGGATTTCCATTTAGAATACACTAGTTTGCTTCTAAACCGACGCAGTTTTACTGCAGTTATGCCTTGTTCAACCATATCGCATATGTCAAACAGTAAACCAAATGTTAGTGGAACTAATACCAGAATACCTATCAAAGCTACTATATAAACCACATAAGTCAACTCTTTTGGCGAACACCGAACAAGTAGCCAGGAAAGACAAACTAGAATAAACAATGTGAGCGTAAAGATTATTTGTATTATTTTGTCAAGAACTTGTTGTATATTTCCTATTATAATACGAAATCTACTAAATTGACGTAAAAAGTGTGATGTTGAATAAACTTGATAAGTAAACGCATATGTGCTTTCAGAAAATCTTAATATCACTAGATTAAAGCAAATAAAAACGAATGTTACATTACGTCCAATTTCCAACGTAAGGCAATACAGCAATAAGATACGAATCCCTAATAAAATAACCGCATACATTTTACCGTGACTAAAGTATGTTGAAGTCGAAAGAAAATTCTCATAGATAAAGTATATAATATCCAGATTTGAGAAATAACAAGTAATCGGTAACATCCATATTAGTATTCCTAAAATTGGGACGTACCAGATTGTATTCAGTTGTCGAACAACTTTGTAATAAAATGAACATACGCGATCACGTGTTGATGGCGACATTGGATATACTGCAAAAGATTATCAAATTATGTTTCTATATAATTAGCAATTGCTAATTTATATGTATTATATATAAATAGTACGATACCTTGTTGAATACTTTCAAAAAACTGCACCAAAGTATTTATACTTTCGATCAAACGATTTTCATACGCAATGTACAGCAATGTACAAAGTAAGCAACAGGAAACAGATACAAGAAGGAATATGAATCTGTTTGCAAAACTAAGTTCAATGTGCACAAACATCAATGTTGGTTTTAGCGCAGCTATTAGATTTACGATTCCAAAAATCCAAACGAAGAAACTTATTACAAGGTGTGGGAAAACTTTTGCTTTTTGACTAGTCCACTCAAGCTTAGAGTACTCAGAACTCCATTTAACTGAAAACGGCCAGATAAACCCAAAGAAATATCTATGTAGCTGGATTGCATGTCTCTCAGCTTTTGTAAAACAATGCCCTGCTCTTTTCTGCTTAACTTTTGAGTTTTGGCGAGACAGTTTCAAATGCAGTATATTAGTTTTGGTAGCCATTTTGAGTCACCTTTGTGTGGACTTGTTGGGTAAAATAGTTAAGCTACACAATTTGTAATATTTAAAAGTACTCACGAGACTATCTCAGTTAAACACTGCAGTAGCTATCGCCCTATAATCGCACAAATGCTCTTAAAATTAGACTTGCTTTATTGATTCTAATTTAATGGGCGTGTACAGTAATAATATAGCTTTAAAAAAACGGTTTATATCATATGGCGGTATTTTTTAGTAAATTGAAAATTTAATATGACAAGTAATAAATTTAGATTTATTGATTCCGTAATTGATTGGAGCTTACGAAACATTTACTAAGACCAACGATTCCATTTGAATCTGCTTTGAACCTACTTTGTACTAGCACTGTATTCATTTTAAAGCTCCGGTAAATTTGAGTTTTTAAGCCAATCAACTTTATTAAGTTTTAAACATTTAATTAGCAATATTGTTTGACATTGTGTGTTGAAGCAAAAAGCTTCAACAAAGGTTATGCCAGTAGTGTCGACTATCTGTAATCATTTAAAAAGCACATAAAAGACATACGCATACATCTGATGAGAAAGCAACAAGTCGACAACCAACAAAGTATATGTTTATAAAAATAGTATTGTGGTTTGTTATAATCTGTCATTGGAGTAATTTAAAAATAGCTTTTATATAAAAATAATAATAGGTTTTGAAGTTTATGTGAATAAATTATTATTGTGCTGGTTGCTATTGCTGTGCCGATTAAAATAAATACTCAAGTTATTTCAAATCAAAAATATTCAGAAAAACCGACAGTCACGTGTTGCTGCAGGTGAGGAAAGGAAATATGATTGTTTGTATTGTTGGCGTTTATGATGACTGGATAGGCTAAAAATGCGTTTACACTCACGAGGTATCCCCAGTTGTGCATTCATGAACGTATTCAAAAAGGCAATTTTCCAGAATGATACCAAGTCTGATTGCAATATTTTCTACTTTTATTTAGAACAGACAAAGTTCTATTTGAAAAATACTAACAGGATTTATTAAACATTAAATTGTTGTATATTACCTACACCATTCAAAACATAAAAAATATTCAGTACACCGTCAGTCCGTATCTAAGGGATTTATTAGTACTCAACGCACTGTTGTAACCTACGCTTGTTCAGTAGAGTACCAGGGGTCAATAAAGTAATAACATTTATAAATTTTGCACAAGTATGGAAGAGCGCATGACAGCACGTATACTTATAAGTTTTAATTTGATGTGTAATATCAATATGATCAGCATTGTTTTGATTCCACTTAATATTTGCTTCCATGTCTCAATAACATGCACCAAAATTCCTACAGCTAACCCCAAAAACAGTAGGGTAAATATTACAAGTATATTGCCGCTCATTGTTGGAGCTTGCATCGGTTGGTTATTCCACGCTTCCTCTGAATTCAAGGTTGCACTACTCAATAACAAATTCCCCCAACGTTCCCAAATTCCCGTTTCGCCTTGCATTAGTTTTAAACGTTCCATTATATTCCAAGGCCACAAACCTCCAAAGAGTATAACCAAATAAGATTTAAACCGCCTCTCCGTGCCCACGTATATATTTGTAACTCCCTGACGAAGTAAAGTTTTGTATAATTTTGCACAGGTATACAATGGCAGGATAACAGCAGTCCTTTTGCATTTCATTAGTAGCTGCAAAGATGCGTTTGTTTGCAAATCGTCAAATTCAGTTAACAATTTACTTGTGGAATAAGTCTTTTTGGTCTTTTGAAAGTGGTCACCAGTAGAAGGAAGGAGTTTAGTAAGATTATATAATTTTGTAATAACAGAGTCTTTGCCTCCAGACTTGAGAAAATACTGGGCAATATCAGAGGCAAAATTCTTAACTGTCAATATTGCCGAATAATTCCGCGTATTGTTTCCGTAGTTGTAGTTGTACTGCAATGTATGCTGCATTGTCTCAACTTTAAGTCTAAGATCAAGAAATTGGTATTTTTGTCGTAACAACTGTTCACGTAAATCTGAAAGCACGAATGGACTTGCATCTCTATGAAAGGACGTATACATTGTAAAGTTTCCGTGGATTAGCTGTTCAAAATGTGTGTACGGAACCTTTTTCCTTGGAGAAATTACGTTGTAAACATTTACGTTCTTGTACGAATTGCTAAGTACTATTCCAGTCAAAAGCAAACTGGTACAAATAATATTTGTTTTCTTTTTAAAAAAGCCAATAGCAAATGGATCGCCCTGTTCAACAAAAACCTTAAATATTTCAAGCAGCCAACCACCCAGCAAACCGCCTTTGAAATATTGTAGAATTAAAGCAACGCTAAAAATTACACTTACAATACAAACCCAAACGTATTTGCTAAAAGCACTGATAAGTTCCCAATAAACCAATTCGGTAAACTGGGTTCTACCGCAACTAACGAAACGTAAATCATTAAATGTTTGAGGAATGGCGATGGGTGCAAAGTATCTGGCGAGTCCTTGTTCACCTGATACTGCTTTAAACATGAGTTGTGGTACCTTGCTCCATAATTGTATTTGTCGCATATGTTCTAGCTTATATGAGTGTCCATCTTTACAAACCATATTGTTGGTTCTTATAAGAGTAAGGTTACCAAAAATGGACAAGAGAACTCGACTATATGTGCCAATAACACGCTGGCTTGCTGACAAAGGATACCGGTACAAACCTTTGGAAAGGATTGAAGAAGTAGGGCAAAAGTAACTTTTTAAAACTCTTGTAGTAAAGTCGCTGTTGTAAGTAAAATAAGGCAACGAAAAGTCAAATGATGTATTAGGTATCGTCAAAAATCTTGACAATTCATCATTTTCCGATATTTCACGAATATGAATAATGGCTTTTTGAACTTTTTCAAAATGCAATGATCCCATCATTTGGCTAGGAATATATTGAGCATAGGGCAATATATCTTTCAGTTTTCCTTCTTGTAAGAATAACAGAATTTGCATTGGCACTGAACTAGAAAATATATTTTCAATTTCTTTTGTATTTCGATTAAACCAACTGCTGGGGTAAAATAGGTCCTGAAACCTGTTACTGTAAACGTTGGGATATACAGAAAGATACATAAACTCCGGTGGAAAGAGTCCGGCATGAAATTCACAATTCCAGGGTTTAGATGAACTACTCAGTTCTAAAAAGTCATATCCTGCAAACCTCTCTCCACGCGATATGTGTTCTGCAAGAAAGGTTGACTCAACTTTACAACTTGCAGTGATATTATGAAATCCATCAAGGGTTTTGTTGCAATTGCTGGAGTGATTGTAATCTGAGAATGCCCATCGTGCATGATGTCGAAGATCGTGGTAGGTCCCCATATCTTCCATATATGGAAAGATCGCTATTATTAGTCTGCGAAGAACAATTGGGAAAGTAACCGGCTTAAAATTGACACCGTAAAAATTTGTAACCACTGTGAAACAGGAGCGATCGTGTTTGAGAGAGCTGGATATATCAGTGTTAATATCAATGGTAGCTTCATGTTGCCCTTGTTTCCAGATATTTCGAAACAATTCTAATGTTGGCCCACTTGGAAGATAATTATTGGGATTCAATAATACTTTAGAACTGAATTCAAATGCCTGGATAGAACTAACCAGAGCAAACAGTTGGATGGCGTGCTGAACTAGCAACATTTCAGTGCTTACAAATTGGTTTAAGATATTTGATAGCTTGTAGTGTGAATTTGTAGCACTAACTAACACAGGCTTCCGCTATAGACGTATTTGTTTTAATTTCTAATGTTTTTACCGACGCTGAATTGTCAATATCTATTATTTGATACTAACATTTAAATACTATGATTCTCTTAGCCGCAAAAATCACATGTAATAGTTTGTCAAAGAATCTGGCAAAATAATCCTTCATACAGTACATAAGTATGTTTTAGTATGCATTTATAGTTATAAATGCATACTAAAATGCCTAACGTGTCTAACAGCTTCAAAAAACGTGCAAATATATTAATTTGTTTTAAGCAAACACACATGGAACAAACGTGAAAAACGTGCAAATATATCAATATATTTTACAAAAACATACACGTGACTAAATAATTTGGTTAAAATAAGATAGGTTAATGTACTTTTCACTAATTAACTTAATGCTTGACTAACTCGGTTGTTGGAAGAGGTGAATGTAGTTCGTGTAAGCGAATTGATGAGTTACCTAGCAGTATAGCCGTGATGTTGCGAATTCCATGCGGTTCAAAACTGTTTATATGCTGGCAGAGTTTATGTTTCGGAAAGAAATATGCCAGTAAGCTAATACCAAAGATGGAAAATGGCGTAGTTTAGATTTTTTAAACAAGCATAAAATACATAGATTTTTTAATATAATTCTTCAGTAGCACGAGATAGTTGTATACAAATATGCTTGAATAATTGCATTTATTGAGGTGCAGGAGTAGTTTTTGCTGTTGTTGGGTGAATTAAATAAAAAACCTGTCATTATTATTGAAAATTATTTTATTATACCAATGGGTAAAAATTCACTTTTTGGTACTTGATTGTATACATACATTTAAAGATACCACTTATTTAACAAACAGTTTAATTTTAAATTATGACAATCTTTGAAATTTGGTCAATAATATATATTTTCATTCTTTCTTTTAATGTCAAGTTAACAGATTGCCAGCATCTAACAATGAATTCAAATAGTATCGCTTTCACTGCAAGCGCCATTCCTAGCGGCAGTATTACAAAAAGCACATTTATGCTTCCTTACAGATTTGATGGATGAAATTCTCGCTTTTCGGGAAAGTCATCAAGCCTTCCAAAACTCTGCCAAAAACTGTTTCTGCACTGTATATGTCAATCTCATAATCCAATAATAATTTTTGAAAACCTGTGCCAAAACGGGTTACCCAACTTAGAATTTAACCGGTGGGCCATCTCTGATTTTAGTAAATTCAAGGAACTTGAATCAATACAGGATTTATGAATCCCTGCAAAACTGTACAGTTTAAAAAACTACTTAATAGCTAAACTAGTAGGTACTATTGCGTAGGCACGTCGGCAACTTTTAATGCGCTTATTAATTTTTAAGCCTATATAAAAGTACCATTTTACAAGAATTGCAAATAGACTGTATACCAATTTCTTACTATTAGTACAAACAACACTAAAACCATATTTTGTATACTCCAGAATTTTCACATAAAATTCCAATAAGCCTAGAAAAATAGATAATGCCAGTCCACTTAGGAACACGCTGAAGATCACCAAAACGTTTCCTTTAATATTTGGAGGCTTAAGTTCTTCAAATGCTTGATTTGCAACGTGACTATCAAACAGTCTACCCCACCACTCGAATATTCCATTTGACACCATTGTTTTAAATCCATTAACCAGCCAGGGCAAGTACACTCCATGAAATTTAATTGTAATATAGCCCTTCATGTAAACTTCCTGTCCCATATTCCCCGAAAGTCTTCCTTGTCTTTGCAAGCGTAATGCATATGTTTTGCATTTGTATTCTGGTAACAAAATTGCGGTTTTATTGCAAGCACTAATTTCATTCCAAAGTTGATGTTCTTCATGTTTCCAAATATACTTCATCATAAAACTTTGATCAAATAAATGAGTGAATTCATTGAGACCATCTTTAAGCTCTTCAATATACTGTATTGGGATAAGGGTTTCAATAGTGTCCCTATAAAATTGTAAAACATTTTCATGTGTCACAGTTGCATTGAAAATGTTTAACCAATTTGATGCACTATTGTTATAGTTATAAACCATACGAGACTGTCTAATTGCATATATCGCAATATTTTGAGCTTCGGATTGAAAGGGATATGGATTGTTGCGCATAGACTCAATAGAGTCAACACTTCTGGGCGAATATATATGTGATGTGCGTGTATAAATTTTAAATCCAGACAGCTGTAATTCACTAAACTCGTTATAAGGTACAATTTTCCGTGGAATTATCAAATTGTATACGTTTGTGCTCTTGTATGAATTGCTTAGTACAATACCCACAAAAAGTAGAGTAGCAATCACCAATCTAATTCTTGTATGTCTACTTAAAATTTTCACTGAAAATGGGTCTCCCTGTTCCACTAAAAGTTTTAAAATGCAAGTAGTACTTAACAAAACAGAATATTTTTCTTTTTTCATAGCTGGATTAACCACACATAGAAATATAGATACTACAAGGAACGTAAACAAAATAGCAATCCAAATGCGATGATTAAAAACTTTATAAAGTTCCTCAAAAGGAAATGGACTTTTGCCTTTTTCACCACAGCTTACAAATCGCATATCATTTCGGGGGTCCTCCACAACAAGGAAATTAGTTAGGGCTGGTGGAATGGAAGTTGGTAAGTTTACCTCCAAAATTTCCATGCTTAGAGGATAAAAATCCAACCAAGAATAATAATCTTCTTCAGCTAACATATTACGAAGCTTTCCCGCATCGCAACTTGTTCTGGAGTTAGTAAGAAAACTATAATTTCCCATAATGGTATGAAGCTCATAAGCATATGCATGAAACAGTTTTTCTCTTGTGTTCATTTTAGTGTTTATTAGGAATCGTCGATTGGTTTGAGACTTGTCTAGGCACAACATCAAATGACGAGCAATTCCATTACGGATATTTTGAATACCTGTGGGTTTTTGCCATCGGATATAATCTTTCGGTTTCAGGTATACCAGTGTATTCAACTTGTCAAACTTTACGCTTTGCATTAGAGAAACATTGATTGGTTGTGGGATTAAGTTTGTAAAACTCTCAGGGGATTTCTTTGAAAACTGGAGAAAGTTGAGGTTTTCTATTGCACCATTGGAGCTATTTAGAATCATAGTAAATATAAGCTTATTTGAAAGAACGGTTTTAGCAAAGTAATCTTGACCAAACGCAGCACGAAACGGATTTTTGCGGAGCCAAGATTTTGCAAAATCTTTCCAGACGTGAGAAAATTGGTCTTTTTCAATTAATATATTCACACGAAGCAAAGTTGATACATGAAAACTTCTGTTTTTGAAGAATGGAGTTATCTGATAAGAATATTTGGCAAATATACTGGCATACACTTCACAATACCATTGACGGGAATGAAAAGTAAATAAGCTAAAGTTTGTTTGTTTTGACTGACCACTTTTAATAACTATGGGAAAAGCTAGCTCAGGTATATCAACTTGTTTAAAGTTACCAAATACTAGTAAGCATGGTTTTCTTCTGCTTAGAAACGGATTAAGAATATCTGGAAAATTATTAGGAAATATTGCAACTCCAGTGCTCAAATCAATTTTTCTCGTTTCTAGCAAAGAACTTCCTGCGTAACAGTGAGTAACACTTGAAATGAAATATAAATAGAAATTTTTAAACCAAAGATTTGGAAACATCATAAACCGATATAAGTATATGTAGAGTAGAGATACACGACGTTTACCTATAGTAGTTCTGTAGTACAATAGCACGTTTACCTTACGAGTGAAAACACGTTTGCAACGTGACTGATAAAACGAGTGCCAGCAGTGTGTCTATTTAATAAGTAGATATAATTTAATTTCTTGTTAGGTAGCACTTAATATGATTGTTGCTAGCAGCTACAATCTGCACAGTATCAATTTCTACTGACCTTTTTGTTATTTGAAAGAATAGTTGTCGAACTGCGTTGCTTAATTCAAAATTTGTTTCATTCATTTTTTCGCGAAGACCAACTACAATAACGTTATATTTCCTTAACTCCCTTTCTGTTCTTTCAGTTTGTGATATCAATGAGCGTATTTTTGTTGAATGATCCTGAAGAGTTGATGAGTTGGCGCCGACGTTTGTTTTAAGTTGGTTGAGTTCCTCGTTGACCTTTCCAACTGATTCCGATAAAACTTTGATTGAGTCTTGCATTTTGGTCATTCCGTCCAGCTTCTCTTCCATTCTCTTCTGGGTTTGATGGAACTGCTCCATCATCGCAAACAGCTTATTCTCCCGTTCTTCACAACAGTTGTTCTTCTTGTATTTCTTCTTGGATTTTGAATTCGAATCTGTGTCATCATCACTACTGCTGGATAAAGAATGCTTTCTGTTATCGGGCTGTTTTCGGCTTGCATTGATTTCCTGTTCGTTGACAGAAGTTTCAGTATTGCTGCTTGACTTAGATCCAGGCATCATTTCCAAATATCCAGGAGAATAGTTTTCCTTATGAAAATTAAAGGTTTGAAGATTGATCAGAAGTTGCCAGTTCTAATGTGTTATTAAGTCCTCAGTAACTGCAATAATAAATTGGAGTGAAGTTACCTTGGGCAGAGCCCAGAGGAATACGAGTACAATATGTGTATTCTCTGGGACCGATGGCTTGATGACCACTAAATAGGTAAATTTAGTGTATACTGGCGTTTTAATGATATTTTTAAAGTTTGAGATATTAAAGCTTAAGTGAGTGATTAACTTAGTGACTTTATTTGCAGCTTTTAAATTGTTTAAAATATTTTAAAAATTAAATTTTCAGAGCTATTTTTTTTTGTTTACTCTGCTCAGCTGTGCAGCTTTTATTAGAAAACGATTTCATGCAAATATGCACCAAAGCAAACTCTTGCTTTTCCCTTTGGTCGCAGTAGGAGCACTGCTTAGAAATTACTTTTGTTTGGACAATACTACAGAACTTGTTAGTCGAACTATGTCTCAGCATTTTGATAAAATGTCCGAATATACCAGAATCAATGCCACTGTATATATATTGCCAGCGCCAAGGAGTTATCATCATGTTGGAGCTTTATAATGTGCAGGTTTGTAAAATTCCGAAATACTAAAGCTAATGTATATAGTCTTTAAAAGTAGAAGCTGTGCATAGGGATATTTCTTGATGCGTTTTGTTGCATGTTACGGCGGTAATTCTGATTTGAAATTGATGTAAATAAAATCAGGGTAATTTTCCTTTAACATTATTTGGAATACTTAAATTAATAAAAACTTAAACTATTATAAACAAACACATCAAGCCATTAATCTGAGTTCCAACTTTTAGATCTTAAATAACAAATACCGTGTCGTTTTCATGTATTTCGGAATTAATGATAATAAGGTAGCATTAACTAAAATTTTAACTGTTTATTTGATACTAAAATTATCATAGCTGGTCGGTAATAAGCTACTTGGTTGCTTATTTTCAACAGTAAGTAGCTTAGTTTCGTTTGTACTCAATTCTACAATTTACATTTTTTGAGTAAAATAATTTAATTCTTCAAAGTCCAATTTATTGATTTTGATTGATTTAGTCTCTACAATCTAGTAAACGATTAATAGATTTAAATATCTGTAAATATCTTTAAATATTTTTTTTTGTGAAAAACATGTTATTCTGCTGCTTACAGTGAAACAAACTATTTAAAACACAAATGTTAAAGCAGTAAAACGTTCATGTTATCAATTTTATAGCTTCATTATATCCAGTTTTCTTTTCCGGAAAGGTAAAATAACGTGTTCGTATTATTATCATATGACCTATAAATAGATTAATCGATTAAATTCAAATAAGTTATTTAAAGTTTTAAACTGCGCGTGGCTGTACGACAACCAAGCATATAGTTTCAAAAACAGGCGACAGCACACACGATATATTTAACAAACTAGTTTAGAAATTATCCACAAAATTGTTCGGTGTATTTTAATTACACTTCAAAGTATACTCAATAAACGGTTCCATTTTAACAACTTCAAACAATGTCAGTTATTCCTACAGCTTTCAGAATTCATTTGGTATTACAAAAAATAGTTCCTCAACCCTACATAGTTCACGTTCACAAGTCCTCATTAACCCTTCAGCAAAACAAGCAGTTCAATTCAAAGGCTCACAAATGTTTTCGATTGCTTCGACTACTTGGCTGGTTGTTTGTTACTTCGTTTTGTATTTGTCGTTTAGTATGGTTATTTTATAATTGGCAGACTTACACAATCGGTCATTTGGATCAAGGGGTCGTATACACTATGATTGCATGCACAGGACTTATGATAATTTGTGTTTGTACTGAACAAAGTCGCCACCGAAACGATATTCAGTTCATCACCAATCAAATGATCAAGCTAAATGGTAGAGTTGCAAAATCTTCTTGCTTATCTACAATTGAAATTTCCTTATACAAACTTACGGTTTCAAAATTTGTATCTCCACTTGGAGTCTTGTTTCTTCCATTTACAGTTTCTTACGATCCCGTACAGATAATACTTGGTAACAGTGTTTTTGTTAAATGCATTGGTGGTGTATTCTATTGTGGCATTATGATATCGGGTTTATTCAGTGTTCATTCTGTAATTATTCTCTTTATCGCGGTAATAAGTGAAATGCATCTTTACACAGGTGGCAAACAAGTACAAAGGGATTCATTTGGAATGTTTTATTTACGTTACCAAGTTTCTCGTGTGATAATAAGCATTATCGATCAAGTGTGGATACTATTTCTGACAACATTGATATTTGTTGGAAATTTTATTGCAACAAGTGCTCTATATGGTGTTCTCACTATGTTCTCTAAATTACACGTGTACACTTATTTTGCTTGCTTTATAAGCGTTCTGATTTGTTTTATGCTTGCAATTGAATTAACATACATTACGGATGTTCCATATAGAAACATGACTAAGGAAAGAAATCGTTGGGCACAGGGTTTAAGAAAAAGGGAAAACAAGCAGATGCTACGGGCCTGTGTTCCATTTGGATTTCATGTGGGACCTTATGGAAAAAATAAAGCTAAAATGGGATTGGTAATCTGTGACGACATGGTTTGTAATACGGTTACCGTACTTTTGCTTTAAGTTTGTACAACGCATTATAAGATAGAAATTATTATAAGAAATGTTTTAAATAATTTAGTTTAAAATAAAATATAAATGCTATTTGCGGCTTTTAACTTGACCTTGCTCTCTTTTCTAATGTACATTTTCCTGTTAGCGTACAATTTTTCTAATGTACAAATCTACGAATATACTGATGCTATATTCATATAATATGCTTGTGAAACACTTTTGTAGCACTCAAAATAAAGTTGAATTTTAAACCTTACTACACTATTTGGTTAGTCACCATATCAATATTACTAATAAGAACGCCGAAAACGTGAACTAGTTATGTGTAAGACTCTTATAGTATTTCAACAAAGGCAGTCCGACTAATTATAATCTGAAAACTAAGTGTACAACCGGTTTTTGAAAATTGCAAGGCATTTTGAAAGTGGAAACACTCAATAATGAAAGCTAATGTAGCCACAAGTAATAAACATCCATACGATATCATGCAAAATACAAATTTGTTTAAATCAATACAATCGTTTACCCAATGAGGTTGATTTGGCTTTGGATCCTCACTAAATGCTTTCGTAAGTAACATTCGATACCATACACTTAGATGTTCCCAAATGTGTACCAAGCCAGTTTGTCGAGCTCTCGCAAGTGTAACCCAAATCCAGTGACGGTTTTTAGTTTGAAGGTGTGTAACTCTTGGGTTCTTATTCAAGTCTTGTGGAATTTTCATCATGGTAGTATACAATTAAACCAAGTTTTTCTTTAAATAATGACTACTCAAAATTTGTGTATTCATAAAAACTTGAATTTAAATAGTTGTTCATATCATGCATTTGGAAAAATGTTACAAACACTTTCTCTGCTGAAGGATTAAAATTTGCAGGCCACATTAACTTGTATCCATTATCCAAAAATTGTTTGACACTCTGAAACGGTTTTACTGACTTTTGAACTGCAACCAAACTTGTAGTGAAGCTTCCATACAATTGACAAAATAAAAATCCACAGAAAGTCAACATAATGTACACAGTTCACTGCTTGACTTTATTGTATGGGTTTGTCCTAGAAATACTGAAACAGCATTCAGTACAAGTGTTATATATATTTTGTATTTTGCTGACAGTTTTTTCTGTAGAAACACAGTCGTCAGTAAAAATAGAAGATAGCATAGCCAAACTGTTTTTTCTAGAGGACCGGTAGTCCACACAGCAACATTAATATTCGATAAGATACGTGGCTGACAACATAATAATTGATTGTGATCCAACACGCTGAAATATGTGTACGCTGTAAGATTTTCATCGATGTCTGGTTTGTCGTATGGTGCAACCTTTGGGAAAGCAAAATCGTATATAAATAATTTGTTTTTTCCATAAAACAGCAGACTTTGAAGTTTTAAGCAGAGAAAATGGAGTTTTAAATAGGTACACCTTCCCATTAACCCCCATGTTAAAGAATTTTTTAAACCGCCATAAAATCGGCCCCTGTTAACCAATGTCAGTGGAATTTTTGCAATCGATTCGTCCTTAAAAAGCTCAGTCAATAAAAAGGGATGGCCCAGCCTAACGAGGGGAGTGCGAAATGTCCTTTTTATTTAATTTTAAAATAATTGAAATAGTCACGACCAATAAAGCAGTTTTAACTTAAAGCATGACTGGCTTTTATTCGCGTTATCATTATTTTATCACAGTATATTTATACATTTTACAACACCGAACAACATTCATTTTATTGGAATTTGTACTTATGAAAGCAGCACAACTTTACAAAATAAGAGAGAAAACTAGGTATATACACATTTATTTGAAAAAATGTATTCACTTAATTAATGAATTTCATTACCAATTAAAATCAATAGCGATACCTGAAAATATTTAAGCACTTTCCGACAAACTTGCATTGAATTTGTAACGGAAACTATTCAAAATTAATACATTTCCCAAATGCATATATTATTTCACTAACTTAAAAGATTCGCTTTATCATTTGTAAATGTTTGAGAAAGTTTACATATCTTATTTTTTATCAAGCGTCTCTTTTAAAACCACCCAAAACCACTCCTCAAATCTATCCCATCTCCAGTCCATCATTAAACGACATAATTTTTCGCCTGCTGCTGCTGGATTCCCACACTAGGGCCATGTTCTGGGAAACCTATTAACAAGATATTAAAAGGCTATTACTTATAATTTAATGGCCACCATCATCTTCTCAAATCAGTGTTTTGTAGGTTCTTTAAAATCGGCAACATGTAAACATTTATTTAACCCACCCAAAACTTTTCTTGTACCCTAATGACTTTCAACTGCGGCATTTTAAGAAACACTAACTCAAACATCGCATCCGACAGCAAAGGAAACATGTTTGAATTTTTCTTTTTCTTCTTCTTCGGATTATATTTTTCCACGATGTGGAGGGCCTTTAGATCTGCAAACCCAAAAGCAAATTGTAATAAAAGTTTTGAGTAAAATTGTGAGTAACAACAATTCATTGAATAAGTACTAACTTTTCATCCCTTTAATCGAACTATTATCAAACACTACCATTATACGTGGCTTGGCTCTTAAACTAGCAGCAATTTTCAACGAAACCCCAAGTAAAACGGAAGTCAATTTGTCCTGACATCCACTACTTTTCGGCTTAGAACAATTAGCGTCAGTATTTCTACTTGTTTCATTTTCTGCCAAACTGATTTTAAAGCGTTATGGAAACCCCCATTGTGAAAATCAATCAGGAAGTCCTTAACGTTAGGAAATGTCTGAGCAGTTTCCCTGGTAATAGCTTCATCCAAGTTGACACAATAGTAAAAGTTGCCAAAAACAAACCTCGAGAGTTCGAAATCCGGAAAGTTGTCATCTCTCATGGTAATGCAGAGTTTGGTCAGGGATGTCAACCGAGAATTGCTCATTGTCCATTTTTTTATCACTGCTTGGCTTTGATGCATTAACCACATTTCGGTTAATTTTGGAAGAAAAGTTTCCAAAGATTGAACTCCGGGTTCAAACTCAAAATGAATAGTATCCAAATCCAACCGCTTGAGTTTTTGCATCACTGGAAACCTGAAATAAGTTGGTCTTGGTGGCTCTGGATATCGGTCATGACCCTCCCCTTGAAAAAATAGGTACTCCAAGGAACTCTTCACATTATCCAAAACCCGGTAAATCAATCCATTCTCAAAAGGTGTTCGGTGTATTAACAGCGTGAATTTCTTCAAGTTTGGCAAACAACTCCGGGTCATTATTTCCAAGTGCAGATTTTTCAGTTTTGACGTAAACACAATAGCTGTCAGTGTTTCTGGAAGAGTTACCCTGGTAAAATCTTTAGGCAGCACTACATTATCTAAATCCCGAGTTCCAGAAAGAAATCCCAACGTTTTCAATTCTGGACATGAATCCAGTATGCCTTGCAGTGACAAAAAGGCAGGTTTGCAAGTGTCCTTAGTAAACTCAACTTTTAAATGTTGAAGCAGTGAAAGTGTCAAGTCACCAGGAAACAGTAGTTTGCTGGTCTTTGGATTTATGGCAATATTTAAAGAGACCAAATTATCCCGAAACCGGGATAAATGCTGACCAATTCTTTTTATCGAGTTTTCAGACCAGAAAAAGGTCTCCTTAATTGTTCCTGTTAAAGCGAACGGGGATGCTTGATCAAGTTCCAATAATTTCTTTCCCTTTTTATCAAAGTACCCACTGTCCTTGAAGCAATGATCCTGGTCCAACTTCAGATAAAATAAGGGTTTCCTGGCTTGGCGCAGGACTTGAGTGGTAATCCGAAGCCAGTCGGAATTGACCAGGCGACAGTTTCTGACTTGCTTTAGGAAAACTTTCCCCTTGTTGTCCCGAATTGCATAGTTAATGATAATCTGTTTTGGCTGAAATCAAAGGAAATAATAAATTAAAATCAGTTTAAAACTCTAAAACCCTTTTAAAAAATAAACCACTTGATATAAATATAAATAAATATAAATAAATAAATAAACCACTTGACGAACCACATCAAAGTGAAAGTTTTCATGGTCAAAGAGGGGATGAGTACTGGCCATTTTCCTGCTTTCACAAAACAAGTTGCTTACACAACCACACAGAAAAATAAGGTATTTTTAAGCAATTTTCTTGGTAATCTGACAGTCCTATTACAAACACAATTAAAAAATATCCTCAAACCATGAACCCTAATGTAGGGTTGGATATACCCTCATGGATACTTTGGAACTTTTATAATTATTTTACAAATTGTACACCCTTTTCTTTTGCGTTATTTCTGTATTTTGCTCTTGAAAAAGAGAGATAACAAAAGTTTGAGCTATGTAACAATAAAAATAAGCCTTTACAGCAAAAAAAATTGACAATACAGTTCTATGTATTCAAACTAATATTTAAAGATAAATGGGATGACAGTTGACAGACAGCAAACAATTAGAATTAAATATTACTTTACTTCAGACTAGACACACAGGCCTTGTGTGCGACAAGAGCAGAATTCACAAGATTCCTTATACACGGGAAGAACGAAGAGAAAGCATCTGTTTGTTTCGGTTTCGGAGAAATTCTCCCAGAGATCGATATACGCTGCCCACGCGAAACATGTTCCTCTACTCTACTCAACACATCAGTCGGTTTGCATGGAGTTGCAGTTGGAGAAATGCGTGTGTTTTTTTGGTGTTTTGGTGATTTTTTCAGAGAGAGTTGATACAGTTACTGTTTTGTGTTTATGAAAACATTCCAATTTATAATCATACAATGGGTATTACTGATATACTACATCTAGGGGCTTAAGCTTAAATTTATTATAAAATATATAAATTCAAGAGCAATATTTTCAAATATCGACAATTACAGTTGTACACAGAAGCGTTAAATAGCTGTTTCAAGCTGATCGCATTGCGATTATATTACAATTTAAGGTAGAGATAATGACATTGACTATTGTGTATGGAGCAGTAAACCAGGATGTCAGAAAAAAATTGCAGCACAAGCCTTGGTTGTTTACTTAAATTTAGCTGTGTATGTGATAATGACAGCGGCATACTACTTTCCTGGTAAGGTAAATTATCTTAGAATATATGCTTTAGAGAATTGTTCATAGAAACAAGTTGAAACGTCAGATGTATTTTTTAAATCATGTGGAACTACAACTATATAAAAATCGTTTTCTAGCAATAAGAACTTGTCAGTCTTTGGGAATGCTTTGGCTCTGTTAACTAATTGTAATGTAATTGTAAAAATGATGTAAAAGAAGTACAGTACTAAACATTTTAAACTTTATTAATGAACAAACTCTATCTTTGGTGTTGATATTGTAACATTTTATCAACTGCTTTTCCTTCAGTGAAAATCGATAAACAATGCTGATTTTGTAAATGAAAAAACTGAATTAAAAGTGGTCAAAATAATTTAATAAAGTGCCTGCGAGAAAAAGCCAGCATATACCAGATTTTGGGACTAGGAGAATTCTTTGAAACCATTACTCATCTTCTTTTCATCTTCTGGTTGTTTTGCTAACTGTAAACAATTCTTATCTACAATGGGTTTGTATGTATCTCAACAAAGTGAAAGTAATGTAGCTTCATTTCATAGCTTGAATCTAGATGAATGTATCGGCAAATGTAACACTTTCCTTCAAATAGACTAGAATTTCTATCTCAATGAATGATGACAGTCGGCTGAGAACTATTACATTGCAATAATTGTCCGCTACACAGCCGCATAAACCACGCATATTGATTTGAGTTGGCAACTTGATAAAGCATCTAGAGTATCAAATGTTCCTCAATGTCAATAATAATTCGCAATGCTTGTGTTTTAACTCTTACAAAATAAACAAAAAAATGAATGAGAATGGGAAGGTAATACGAATAAAATCAATTAAACTAGATAGTCCCGTTTTGGTAGCTATAACAAATTCAATTTAAACTTTCAGCAATTTATTTTTCATTCCGTCATACAACAGTATATTGTGTTCAACGGATTGGCCAAACACGAATTATGAAGAATTTGGAGTCGCAAAAAGCTTCTTTGATGATTTGGTAGACTTTGAGTTGGTAACCGATTTGAAAATTGCTTTATCCAGCACTTACTAACCCATTCCAGATTTCTTAATGGAGGAAAATGCCAGTGAGGAGGGATAGGAATGATGTGGACAAGGTGTAAATATGGATGAATAACTTGTTCAAAAAACATGCTATCCGAGGAACATAAGGATGAATTTTAAAGTCGACGAGTTGAATCAGTGAAGTCAATGTGCTATGCATTAATGTTTGGTTCTAATCTCTATGCTACGTTTGTCCAAGTTATGTTATTGATAACAAATATTGCCTTTCGAAATTTTTTGAATTGAAACTTTTCTAGTAGCAATTTCAAATAGTTCGCATATTAAGGCATACCTGTAATATGGTAACGTAAATTATTCCTATTATGGTAGAATATTGGTTGTTTAATATGTTATAAAGCATCCAATATGATTTTACTTCATTACAACCCTACCAACAAAACAAATTGCTGGTACTCCAAAACATGTTTGATGTCGTACTGAGAAAAATAATGAACATATTTCATATTTGTTTATATACATTCCGAATAAATCAAGTCAATTCATAATAAATCTAAAACCTAACACTAATTTGAAATAAAACATATCAAACTTGTCATACAAAACCGTTTGCAATATATGTACGTCGTAAAATATCATCAAAACCAATACTTATATTATGTTACAAATTCGTAGCACGAATTGCTACTAAAGCAGCAACTTTGTTCCATTTTGTGCGTTGTGTACTTAGTAATGTAAACTAAATAAATTAAATACAGAGAATTTCTGTAAAATCTTGAAGAAACTCAAAAAATGTTCATGCATTTCAAGTTTTGTTGGCATCATTTCAGGAAACTTATTACGTTGATAATTATCTTGTGAGATATTATTAATTACTAAAAAGAAGAACATTAATTAATTTCCGCGACATGAAAGCCTATGTTGGTATTACGCGCATGTTCGAAAAAAATCAATTCGTCGGCCACTGGATTTCCAACGCTGGATATTTTCTTCAGAAACCTAACCAAGCAAACAAAATTCAATCAAACGTTTTAATTCGTCGTTAATAACTATTTGAAATTTTATTTTTTACTTAGCATACCCAATAAGGTTCCTCCAACGTAAGATTCGTCAGCTTCGGCATTTGGAGTAACGCCATTTCAAATACCGAATCGGATAATAACTGTGTATATATTTTAGCATCCAATGATCTTCCACCCGCGGTTTGCACAACAACAAGTGTTGTCAGCTCTGTAAAACAATAGAAAATGTTATGTGTACCTAGGTACATGTATTACAGTTATATGCTTGAATTTCAAAACATATCATAACTCACCAGTTAGAGATGTAATTGAAATGGACTCGTTCACTGAACCAGAACCACTCCCAAAAAGAATTGAATTCCACAAATTCTGATCACTTTTCTTTGGGCAACTTACACAAACATGTAACTTTTCAAGTTTTCTCATTTCCTTAAAAACTGTTCCCAAAACACCGCCAACGTTCATGCCGTGGAAATCAAATATGAAATCTTTTACATTTGGAAATATTGATGCTATATCTTCAGTAATTGTTTTAAAGTCAATTTTATCCAAATCAGACAAGTCCTCATTCAAGGTAATGTGAAATTTCGTCACTAATTCAAACCTGTTCTTTTTATTTGCCCATTTACTAATCATATCAGGGCTATGTTGCCATAAACATAATTTGGTCAACTTTGGCAAATATGTATTTAAACAAGAAATTTCCTGCTCCAATTGAATATTGTGCTTAGACTCCAGCATGATTTCTTCGAGTCTTAACATAACAGGAAACCGGAAATAGCTTGATGCTTTTGTTTTACTGCGATCAACAATCTTTAGATATATCAGGCTACTTTTAAAGTTTTTCAAAATTGGGGAAATATCAATTGGTTTTTCAGGCACTCTAACTGTCAACCTTTTAAGTTTTGGCAATGAACTTTTAATCAGCAGCACTTCCAAATTTTTGGGTTCCATATATGCTGAAACTTCTAAAGAGGTCAAAGTTTCCGGAAGATTTATATTTGAAAAGTTCAGAAAGAATAAATGGCTCCCCGATGGAAATACTAATTGCTGTAGTTTGGGACACATTTTTAATATATGCTGTAGCAATCCGCACTGGTAATTATTTCCATAGTTAAAATCTTCAGTAAATGCAACCCTTAAGTGTTGAAGCACAGGAAGACACAAATTCTGTAGAAAAATTTGACAACTAAAATTTCGAGCCATTTTCAAATCTAGGGAGACCAAATAGTTTTTAATTTTATTTAGAGTTTTGTCAAGCTTATAGCCATTTCCAAACCTAGTGTAGTATTCACTAACACTTAAGGCAATAGGTGGATAAGGTTGTCCAAACGTTTGTTCAAGATCCACTACAACATTTCTTTGTCGTAGATTAAAGTAGCGAGACTTTGCAATAAAGTAATCTTGATTCAGTGTAAGATTAAATAGAGGCTTTTGGGAAGTACGCAAAGCGTCAGTGGTATTTAATAGCCAGTCGGAACAGACCAAGCGACATGTTACCACTTGATTAGGCAACACTTTGTGATCATTTTGAATCACGTAGTTGAGGATTTTCTGTCGCAGCTGAAAAATATTCAGTTATGATTTTATTTTCTAAAATTCTAAAAATTTTGTGAAAATTTGAAAATTGATTAAATGTTTTCACATATTTGCTTACCTCTTTGAAGTTAAAATTTTCAAAATCAAAAAGGGGATGAGGACCATACTCGTCTAAATTTGTGGGAGCCATGATTAATTATTATTAAAAATTGATATTTTTTTGTAGACTTTATTATTTTTGCTGAAAACTTAGTATCTGCATTTTCATAGAAGAAATTTATATGCTGAAACACTTAGCATGCATGCATACAAGTAGAATCTGAAAACAGAAATGCCATAAGCTGTACACTACATTGTTTTACATTGTTAGCTGTTGAACTGTTTGCGGTCTTTGAACCTTATTTTCCTTTATAAATTCTGTGCATGATCCCTTTTCTTTTAACATTTCGTTCGTACTTGATATTCTCAGCTTTTTAGGATCAAACAAAGCCGCAATAAACCCTATTTTAAATCTGTAAGGTGCAGTATGAATGACCCTGTGTAAAGTATCCCTATCCTTACAACATTTTATTAGGGTCAGAGCATAAACCGTAACCGTAACATTGAGCATTGTAATATCTATATTCATTTTTCGACTGCACTTGTCAACATTTTAAGGAGTGGAGTTTCGTTTTAAAAGTAATCCCGTATTTTAACTGCCTTTGTATTGTCACTGTTTAGTAAAAGTTCATACGAGACTAGAAAGGATTGAAGTAGTGGCATGTCAAAAAGGCAACTTATTCACAGAAAGGCCAAAAGCAAGACAAGAAATCCCTTCTGTCTCTGCAATCTGCACTTTCTTACCACTTTGTTCCTCTAACCTCGACGGTACATGCTTTGACAAAACATCACAAAAAAGGATAGGAAAGCAAGGAAAGGTAAAAGGATAATGATCCTACTCAACAATGTTTCTGTAAAAACCGACAGAGTGATCCTTGCATTAACTGTCCATTTCCCAACAAAACGTTTGAAAGAAAAACACAGTAATTCATCCTTAGGTAGTCTGCTTTTTAAAAAGAGTAGTGAAAATTCAAATTTTTATTCCATTTTAAAATAATTAGAACGGACAGAACTTATAAAGCAGTTTAAGTTCATTCAAGTATGACTAGCTTTTAATCACGTTATTAGTTCACCACAGTAAACCACACCTGTTACAAAACAGCTTTTTATTGGAATTTGTACTTATGAAATCACCACAACTTTACAAAATAAGAGTAAAAACTATTTACATTTCCTTCCAGAAAATGGTATTCACAAAATTAATGAATTTTGTCACTAAATAAAATCAATAGCTATACCTTAAACAAACTAACATTTTGCGCAAACTTGCGTATCAATTCTTTACCAGAAATTATTCCAGATATAAAATTAAAAGTTTTTAAAATAAATATCTTTCAGTAGAACCACACACATTATTTCTCTAATGATCGCAATTCGAACTCCTCAAAACTACCCCACAAGAAAACCCCATTTCCGGTATGTCATTCAACAGCGAAAAGTTTTCGGCCGCTGGACTTCCACTCTTCTGTCATTTTCTGGGAAACCTATTAACAAGATATTAAAAGCCTATTAGACTAAATGCTCGCCATCTTATCTTTTTCAAACCAATTTGTAGGCTCTTTAAAATCGGTAATTAAATATTTTGTTAACCCACCCAAAACTTCTCTTGCACCAAAATAATTCCCAACTGGGGCATTTCAAACAAAGCCAATTCAAACACCGCATCCGACAGCAAAGGAAACTTCTTTGAATTTTTCTTCTTCTCTGGATTAAATGTTCCCAAGAATCGAAGGGTCTTTAGATCTACAAAAATACAAAAAAACAAGCTATATAATAAAAGTTTGAAGTTAAAACCGTAGTTATGTAAACTGATTGAATTACTATACTTACTTTTCAGCTCTTTAATGGAGTTATTTCCCAACTTCACCGTTTTACTGCGCTTGGTCCTCAGACTAGCAGCCGTTTTTAACGGAATCCCAAGTAAAACGGAAGTCATTTGTTCTTGACATGTACCACCTTTCGGTTTAGGAACAAATAGCGTTAGTTCTTCCATTTGCTTCATTTCCTGCCAAACCACTTTTAAAGCGCTGAAATCTGCTTGTCGAAAATCAATCATGAAGTCTTTGACGCTTGGAAAAGTATGAACAATCTCCCTGGTATAATTTTCACTCAAGTTGACATAATAGTCTGGTTCGGAATCGGCAAAGTTATCATTTGTCATGGTAATGTAGAGCTTGGTCACGGATGTCAACTGAGAATCGCTCCTTGTCCACATGGTCAGCATAGCTTGGGTTTGAAGCATTAACCGCAGTTCGGTTAAATTTGGAAGATACGTTTCCAAAGACTCAGTTTCCTGTTCCAATTCCAAATGCTGAGTCTCCAAATCCAACTGTTTTAATTTGTCCATCACTGGAAACCGGAAGAAAGTTGGTGGTTCTGGGCTTCCGTCATGACCTTCCCCTTGAAAAAATAGGTATTCCAAGGAACCCTTCACATTATCCAACACCCGGTAAATCAGTCCATCTTCAAAAGGGGTTCGGTGGATTAACAGCGTGAATTTCTTCAACTTTGGCAATGAACTCCGTGTCATTATTTCCAAGTGCTCATTCTCCAATTTTGACGAAAACTCAATCTCTGTGAGCGTTTTGGAAAGATTTACCCGAGTAAAGTCTTCTGGCAGCACAACATTATCAAAAACCCGAGGTCCAGAAGGAAATCCCAAATTTTTTAATTCTGGACAAAAATTCTGAATGGTTTCCAGTGGTAACGACGCAGGTTTGCAAGTGTCCTTGGTAAACTCAACACTTAAATGTTGAAGCAATGACAGTTTCAAGTCATCAGGAAACAGTAGACTGCTGGTCTTGGGATTTATGGCAACTTTTAAAGAAACCAGGTTATCCCGGAAACGGGATAAATGCTGCCCAATACTTTTCATGGTGCTTGCAGACCGGAAGTAGGTCTCTTCAATGTCAAGAGCCAATGGAGATGCTTGGTCAAGTTCCAATAATTTCTTGCCCCTTTTACCAAAGTACCCAGTGCCCTTGAATCCATGATCATGGTCCAAATTCAGGTAAAAAAGGGGCTTCCTGGCTTGGCGCAGGGCTTGGGTGGTAATCTGAAGCCAATCGGAATTGACCAGGCGACAGTTTCTCACTCCATATTTGGGCAAACTTCCCCCTTGTTATTGCGAATTGCATAGCTGATGATAATCTGCCTTGGCTGTTTTTTTAGAGAAATCAACAAAATGAATAAAAGTTCTTTAAAATTTATAAATCGTTGGTAATAAAGTAACTGACGATTCGTCAGTGACGAACCTCTTCAAAATGAAAGTTTTCATGGTCAAACAGCGGATGGGGGTTGGTCATTTTCCTCCTTTCACAGGTCAACTGGCTCACACAGATTCACATAAAATAAAGTATTTTCAAGCTTTCTAAGTTTCTAACCTTTTTAATTAATCTAACAATCTTATATATTAAGAAATGATAACTTAAATGGAATGACAATCATAGTTAGAATTCAAATTAAATATAACTTTAGTTTTAGACTATCGACTAGACACAAAGGTTTTGTGTGTGAAAGCAGAATTCACAAAAAACCTGCTTGAAAATTTGCTCAGCACGACGACGACAAGCTCCGTGTCCGTACTCCGTACACAACTGCAAACACGGGAAAGGGAAATATCATCTGTTTCCGGAAATGTTCGCGGCCAACAAAACCGTTTCGGCAGAGAAACTGCTCGTCTCTTTACCACACACTGTTACGCATTCATCAGAGCCAGTTTACATGGGGACATGTGTACTAATTTTGGAGAAAGTTCAACATCCAACCAACCAGGTTATATTGTCGCATTGGATTGTAAATTGTTACATTTTAAATGTAATATTCTAGATAAATGTAAAGACCATGATTTGGCATTCCAATTCTACTTTTCTGTTTCGTTCACTTAAAGTGAATCACTTTACATTTCAACTTGAGATTTTTCCATTGAAATTTTCAATTTATGCACTCTTTTGTACTTAGGTTCCTATATTTAAAATTTTATTTATTTAGATTTAGGGTATTTTAGATTACTAGTTTATATTAAAACTTCATTAAAGTCAAGTTGTAAAAGTACGCCCGGCGAGAAATTATTGGCGCCAATTATAGCGAAAAATGAATTCCCGAGCCTTTAATTGGTCCACATATCAAATCCGAGAAAAAGCTGTAAAAAACTACCCCTGGGGGATGAGCCCTACCCCCAGGGGAAATTTGTTAATTTTGCTGAATTCCCCATCCCTTAATATAAATGCCATGCTAAGATTAAGCTTAATTCGTCAGAAAATAGCAGTACTATAGCAAATGAATTTTACGGACGGACGGGACAGAACGGAACAGGACAACTCAAACAATCTTAGTTACGGTGGGCGTAAATAATCTAAGATTACTGTTCAATAGAAAAGTTGTAATTGCATTCATATCTATCCGTACGTTTAATTAGGGTCAAAGTATAACCCTGCCGGATATAGTAATAATATGATACATAATACAATCTATAAATCTATATAATATTTTCGACTACACCTGTCAACATTTTAAGGAGCGGGTATCCTTATTAAAGTAATCCCGTATTTTAGTTGCTTTTGCATTGTCATTGTGTAGCAAATGTTTATAAGAGACTACAAAGGGTTCATGTTGCGGCATGTCAAAAAGCAAGTTGTTAAATGATGAATGCACTAAAGGGCAAATGCAAATATCCCTTCAGTGTCTGCAATCTGCATTTCTTTACCATCTTTTTGTTTTAACCTTAAAGGCCTTCATAGTCAACAAAACTTAAAAAACGCTAAAGAATAATGATGTTTTTAATAAAAATCCACATGGTAATCATTGCATTAACTGCTCCTCAAAAAGATTTTTCAGAAGGGCATAGGAAAGTCAAGTTTAGGTAATATGTTTACAAAAGGGAAAGACAAGATCCAGATTCCAAATCAGAAATCAATTTTTTATTCAATTTTAAAGTAATTGGAATAGACATGCGCAATAAAGCAGTTTAAATTTGAAGTATGATTAGCTTTTAATCACTTTATCATTACTTTATCGCAGTAAACTATAATATCTTTTACAAAACAATCTTATTTTTATTGGAATTTGATAATTTGTACTTATGAAGCTACTGAAGCCAGCACAACTTTACAAAACAGGAGAAAAACTATTTACATATCTTAGAAAAAATGGTATTCACTTAACTAATGAAATGCATCACTAGTTCCAATCAATAGCTAAACCTTAAACAAATAAACATTTTGTAACAAACCTGCTTGTCAATTCTTTAAAAAATTATTGAAAATATCATACATTTACTAAATGCATATTATATTTTACTGACTTACAATGTTCATTACATCGTTTGTAACTGATTATAAAAAATTAGCAAATCTTACTATTATTAAGGGCTTTCATTAAAACCACCCACATTATTTCTCTGCTGTTCGTAATGTCAAAACTACCCCAGAAGAAAAAAAAACCCTCACAAATGTCATTTACAAGTAAGAAAGTTTCCGTCCCCTGGACTTCCACGCTTGGGTCACTTTCTGGGAAGCCTATTAATACCAAATTAAAAGTTTATTAGTAAGTCATCAACCATCAACCATCCATTTCAAATTAATTCGTAGCTTATTTAAAATGGTTTATTAAATATTTTATTAACCCACCCAACACCTTTCTCCTAGCAATATGCTTCTCAACTGGGGCATTTCAAAAAAAGCCAATTCAAACACAACATCCGACAACAAAGGAACCATTTTTGAATTTTTCGTCTGATCAAATGTTTCCAGTTCCATGAAGCAAAGCGTGTTTAGATCTGCAAAAAAAAAACAAAAGATAAGATTTGCATCAAAACAGGAAATATATAACCAAATATATAAAATGACTCATTTTAAATGAGTAAAACATAAACTTACTTTTCATTTCTTTAACCGAATTACTGCCCAACTTTATCGTTTTACTGCTCTTGGTCCTTAGACTAGCAGCCATTTTTAACGGAATCCCAAGTAAAACGGAAGTCCATTGGTCCTGACATATTATATTACCTTTCGGTTTAGGAACAAAAAGCGTTAGCTGTTTTACTTGCTTCATTTCCTGCCAAACCGCTTTCAAAGCGCTGAAATCTTCATGGTGGAAATCAATAGTGAACTCGGTAATGTTGGGAAAAGTGTGAGCAATTTCCCGGGTATCACTTTCACCTAAGTTGACATAATAGCCTGATTCGACATCGAGAAAGTTGTCATCTAAGTCGTCATCTAAGTGATCATCTAAGTGGTCATCTAAATTGTCATCTCTCATTGCAATAATGTTAAGCGTGGTCACGGATGTCAACTCAGAATTGCTCCTTGTCCACTTGCTCAACATTGATTGGGTTTGACTCATGAACCGCATATCTGTTAAATTTGGAAGAAATGTTTCCAAAGATTGAGTTTCCGGTTCTAATTCCAAATGCTGAGTCTCCAATTCCAACTGCTTGAGTTTTTCCATCACTGGAAACCGGAAGTAAGTTGGTGGTTCCGTTCTGCCATGACCCACCCCTTGAAAATATAAGTATTCCAAGGAACTTTTCACATTATCCAAAACGCGATAAATCAGTCCATCTTCGAAAGGCGTATTGTGTATTGGCAGCGTAAATTTCTTCAATTTTGGCAAAGAACTCCGTGTCATTATTTCCAAATGCTGATTTTCCAACTTTGACGAGAACTCAATCTCTGTCAGCGTTTTGGAAAGATTTACCCGGCTAAAGTCTTCTGGCAGCACGACATTATCAAGAATGCAAGGTCCGGAAGGAAATCCCAAATTTTTTAATTCCGGACATGAATCCAGTATGGTTTGCAGTGACAATGAGGCAGGTTTGGAAGTGTCCTTAGTAAATTCAACACTGAAATGCTGAAGCAGTGAAAATTTTATGTCGTCAGGAAACAGTAGACTGCTGTTCTTGGGATTTATGGCAACTTTCAAATAAACCAGGTTATCCTGGAATCGGGACAAATGCTGACCAATTGTTCTGATCGAGCTTGCAGATCGGAAGTAGGTCTCCTCAATTTCAAGCGCGAATGGAGATACTTGATCAAGTTCCAGTAATTTCCTGCCATTTATACCAATGTACCCACTGCCCTTGAAGGTATGCTCCTGGTCTAACTTCAGATAAAAAAGAGGTTTCCTGGCTTGGCGCAGGGCTTGGGTGGTAATCTTTAACCAGTCGGAATTGACCAGGCGACAATTTCTCACTTCCTTTGGGCAAACTTTCCCCTTGTTAGATTGGACTATATAGTTGGGGTGGATTGCATAGCTGATGATAAGCTGCCTTGGCTGTTTTGTGAGAAGTCAAAACAAAATTATTACAATCAGTTTAAATTATGATATTTAATTTCGTTTTAACAAAGTAAGTTACGAACCTCTTTAAAGTGAAAGTTTTCATGGTCAAACAGTGGATGTGGACGGGCCATTTTTCTCCTTTCACAGGCCATCAGATTCACAGAAAATAAAGTATTTGAAAGTTTTCTGGTAACCTGACAGTTTTATAGATTGCAAGTGGTTTTTAAAGATAAATGGAATGACAATGCGAACAATTAAAATTAAATATTTTGCTTTTAGACTAGACACAACAGCCTTGTGTAAGTGTGGCACAGCACAAGCAGGATTGACGAAATCCTTTCTTTCTTGAGTTTGTTTGCTTAGAACGGGGAGACATCATCTGTTGATCTGTTGTTCGGTTTTGGAGAACGTAGTATGTACCCTGCCAAAACTGATCGATCGGCAGAGAACAGAGAAGCAATGTATGCTTCTCACAAAAGTTTTGTGAAAACACACCAGTCAGAGTAGGTTGGAATGTAAAATGAATACTAAAGTTTTGTTTCTGGTACTCCAATTATACTTTGTATTTACTCTCAATTGCTTCTTGTTTTTTAAGTTGAAAATCTTGAAAGATACTCATTCTTTCTCTACTCATGAATATATTCCATCTCACTATCATATCATACTGTGTGGGTATTATAGTTATAGTACACAAACTCCAATTGCATTCATGTTCTAATGTTCTACTTGTTGTTTTGGTTCTTATATTTTTAGATAATGTTATATAGCGGCATGTGGATGTTTTCAGGTTTCGGAGTAATTTTGTTTGTTTGTGCTTATGCTCTTATACACATATTATTAATATGATATTAAATCATGGGATTTAAGATTTGTACAAAAACATGTTTGCATGGTTAGAATATCAGACTGTAAGGACTGAAACTGTTTAACACTGAAATAAAAAAGCATTCTATTCTATTCTATTCTAAATTAAAATGGAACTGGTGCACAAGTTTTGTTTTATACTCAGGGCAGGGGTGGGTGTACGAGCTGAAGAAACGTTTACCATTAATTAGTACTTAAGTTGTTTGAGTTGATATACATAAATCGGTCAATCTAACACAGTAGACGCTTAGCATGCTATTATTTTTAAAGGCGGAAGAGTCGTGAAAATTATTAAGTAACCAATGTTAAGGGTGGGTGTGGGTCTCACAAGTTTACTTTTATGGAGCTCACAACAAAATTGCAATGCGGTGAAGAACCCAAACTATTAAATCAATGTAAGACCTGTTAATATGTTTTACTTCTGGTTTCTTTAAAAAAATATTTAGCATCTTTTGGCGACTCGTTTACTAACTTATAGCCAAAAACAGCAGTTCCAAGAAACACCAATTCAGCGTAATGAAATATGTCGTATTTTCTTAGAAATAATTCAGCAACCATAATATCTACACAAATCAATAATATTTTTATGGCGGAACCGTGGAAACACTAAAATGCACGGACTATTGGGTTACCTAGGATCTGATCATAGAATATGCTAACAGACGTTTTATAAATGCTGTTTTTAATATTGCATCACATTAACCTATTTATTCCACGATAGCAGATTATTATTCAAATAAACTATATAAAGCTAGATTCTTAGAAAATGTCATCTGGTTTATGAATTGAAATGCAAAAAAGGGGTAGGTACTAGAACGTTTTAGCAGAACTACCATATTATGAATTTCTATACTAGGCAATTACAGTATCGACAAAATAAATATAATAATTTTGTCATCAACGGACTGGATTGTTTCCGGGTGAACACGTTTTAATAAAAATGCATATTCTTTTAATTCTTCAAGCTAAATATAAAATGAATGTAAGAAAGTGGACATGCTGTATTGAAATCTATTTTACTGATATGTTTCAAAAAGCTACATAATAATAATTGTGGCGTAATTTCGTAAAAAATAAAAATTTGTGAATTATTTTTTAAAATCAAGGCATAATTTTTGATTCGTGTATTGACGAAATAAAAAAGTATTTGTGATTTTTTATTTCTTTGGAAATGTTAATTCCTTTTGAAGGACACAAGTGTTGCACTTGGTGCAGTATGTTTTCACAAAAAAACGCAGCAGGTGCAACTCGTACCAGCATTAGCATGCAAAATTCACAAAAATCAAACGTTTTCAGAATTCATTTCCATCCGTCTATCTGTTGCTATAAGATAAAGTTATACCCACAGATTTCAATGAACATTTGCTACATTTCTCGCGGCATAATCTGTCTCTGTCTCCTGAACATAATCAATTTCAATGGCGCTGACTTCTATTCTCCTCCAAGCATTCCGCTACTTCTGCAATGATTGGATGTTGTGTTTGCTTTCTCAAATGATCAATTGGTGGAGGAATTCCTACTACCCTTCGAAAAAGTGCAAATTAAAAACTTCACCGTAACAAAAGATAATTATTTTGTTGAATCGTTGGAGCACACGAGGATGATGAGAATCAAACCCTGGTCTTGCGAAGCACATATTTACCTGTATCCTCCGGCGGAGGAAAATGAAGTTATATTACCAAATACTACCTATAATATAACCGCAATTCAAATGCATCGTACACTAACAAATAGGCAATCGGTTTGCATTGAGTTGCAGTTAAAGAAATGCGTATGTTTTTCGGTGTTTTGGAGATATTCAGAGAAGGGGAGTTCATACATGATAATCTAATCCTACGTTTCCGTTTAGTGTGTATTTTCTTTTAAAGTTCAACTTGAAATTTCCCAGGCATACCGCAACAGTATTACTGCTATGTGTTATTATGAAAACATTCCAATTTATAATCATACAATCATGGGTATTACCGATATAGTTACAGTCAAATAAAAAAATCTAATTGCATATTCTTTCTTTTTCTTTCGTATTCTTGGCTTAACATTCATAAATTATTTTGATTTGTTACAACCATATTATATAGCAGGGTATTCGAATAGACAATTTCAGGTTTTGGGACGGTAGTATTGTTTGCTTGCCCTCGTATCAAACAACAAAGCAATCTAGAATACTTTAAATCATGGGTTTTGCATAAGTTGAATTCCTTTAATTTCTTAATTTGGTACCAACCGAATATATTAGATTTTAAATAAAGCAGGAAGTTATGGCTCCGAAGTAGAGCTGTGCATTTCAGGCTTGCAAACCCGCTAGCTTGCAGCTTGCCCGCCCATGCTTGCAGGTATGGGCAAGCAAGCTTTATTTTGAAAATATTCGACGGGCAAGCAAGCAAGCAAGCTTGATGGGCAAAAATTCGCAAGGCTTGCAGTTACCCGCACTATGTAATTTCACCATTTTAAGTACGACTAAAACTGTTGAAATAGTACAGCTGAAAAATGCAAATTTGCCGATATCTCAAACAAAATGCAAAAAAATGCCACAAATGCTAATTTTGAAAACAAATGTAACATTTTGTGTAGAATTTTCTAAATTTGAAACATGTTTTCGGTCATTTTTCTGAACTTTTACTACAAATAATGGGATTGTGGGTAACTGCAAGTACCTTGCAAGCTCGGGCAAGCTTGACCTACGTGGGTGCAAGCAAGCCGGGCAAGCGGGCTTAAATCATCTTGCAAGCTGGCAAACAGGCAAGCTAACCTGAATTTTGCACAGCTCTACTCCGAAGTGTGAAACGTACATAAAAATGCAGCTTTACTGATTAACCAATTTGTTTAACTATTTTTTTAGAAAATCGCCAGTATTGACCAGTTTTCTAGCTAAAAGTAAAATAAAATGTCAGGTGTTCAAAAGTCATTTTTTTCAGATGCGAATTGTTTCTTAAAATTTGCCAAAATGATTGTAAGCACGTAATGTACCAGAATAGCTCATTTGGAGAAAATAGGTATTTTCAACGAGTAGGTTGTTGATTGCAAAACATTCATGCTCGACTAAGTTGTAATAGGAAGAAAAGTACATTCGAAAAAAACTTTTATTTTTAGTACTGGCACTGGGGTAGTTGAGTAGCGGAAACCTTACCAACTATAAAAATATTTTTTTATTTTAAATAATGCAATTAAATTCTACTTAAATAAATTGATCAGCCACAAACATAAAATGAATGCTTGCCATTTACTCCTTCAAGCTTGAACGCATAATATTTACTTTAGCGAATGATGAACTTGCGCTGGAATAAGAACTTCTATTTCTCACAAAGCATGGATTGTTAAATGAATAACACAGAACGTATCCTTTTTCAGAACATTTTGTAAATATCCGGTTCAACAGTTGCTACTAAAGGCAACAACTTCATATATCTAAAGTCAAATTACAATTTAAAGGTTATGTTTCGTGGCAACAAATAAAAATTTGATTCAATGGTGAAATATAAGCTATTATTGTTATTCTTTAGGCTATACAATACATTCTCAATGGCCATTCCTGAAGTTATTTCAATCCGTATAATTAAAAATATTTAACTAATCATGAGCGCATGTGCCCAAAACCTAAAACGTATTGTTAAAGGAGAAGTACGTTCACCGTATTACAAACCATGTCATCACATATTACCAATCCCATTGCAGCAGTATTTCTTCCATAAGGTCCTACATCAAATCCGAATGGAACACAGGCCCGTAGCATTTGCTTGTATTCCCTCTTTCTTAAACTATACTTCCAAATATTTCTTTCCTTGGTCATATTTTTATATGGAACATCTGTAATATAAGTTATTTCAATTGCAAGCATGAAACAAATTATAACGCTTATAATGCAAGCACTATAACTATACAAGTTTAATTTAGAGAACATAGTGAGAGCGCCATATAGAGCACTGGAAGCAATAAAATTTCCAACAAATATCAATACTGTAAAAAGTGGTACCCACACGGTATCAATAATTATTATCATCACGCGACTAATTTGGTAACGGAAATAAAACATTCTAAACGAATCTTTTAGTCCTATTCTGCCACCTGTGTATAGATGCATTTCATTTATTACCGCAATAAAAAGCACAAGCACAGAATTAATACTAAAGAATCCCGATACCATTATGCCACAATAGAACAGTCCAGCAACAAATTTGACCAAAACCCCATTTCCAAATATTATCTGTAGGGGATCGTATGGAATTGTAAACGGAGCAAAAAGCATTCCTAATGAAAATACAAGTTTTGAAAGAGTAAGATTATACAGTGAAACTTCAATAGCGGAAGGAAGAGAGGATTTTTTAACTGATCGACTTAGCTTGATCATTTGATTGGTAACAAATTGAATATCACGTCGGTGGCGAACTTGTTCAATGCAAACACATATTGCCATAAGTCCAGTGCATGTGAAAAGAGTGTACATAATTCCTTCGTCCAAATGAGAAATAGTGCAAGTGTTCCAGTTATAAAATAACCAGACTAAACGACCAATGCAAAATAATGTCACAAACAACCAGCTTGATAATCGTAGCAATCGAAAACGTCTATGAGCCTCTGAGTTGAATCGTTTGTTTTGTTGAATGGTAAATGAAGAATTGTTAACAACGTACGGTTGAGGAACTATTTTTTGTAACGCCAAATGTATTCTGAACGCTAAGGGAATAACCGACATTGTTTGTGCTTACTACAAATGAAAAAAAGAAGTGAAACTTGAATTGTTTATCCAACAGATTTTGGAATATTCTGAAAGTGGATGAGATGAGACACAAATGTTTACCTTGTAAATCCTTTTGTATATTATAAATTTTGCACGCTTTATGCAGCTAAATTTTAGACTGAAGCACAAGTACATAAGGCCTGCAGTAACTTTGTAGACATAATAAGTTATCATATTTTATTTTAAACTTTGTAATTTCAAATTCAATATAGATGTATTACTTCGTTTTTGACAGATTGAATAACAACAACGCGGAAATAGAAAGATAGCAAAATGGTTGCATTAACAAATTAAACTTGATTTGTTTTTGTAATGTCTATTCGCTATAAGTAGAGAAACACGTGTTTAACATATTAACAACAAATGGAAACTACTTTTAAAAATTGAATCTTTTATTAGCTTGTGTGGAATAAAATTGGTAAATTAATTGAATATTGACTTTAGCCATTTTAAATTAAATAATAGTTTTGTACTTTTTGTTTAAATTATGGTGCAAACAAAGAATACTAAGCTATTTTAAGTTAAAATTGCTGTTTTTAAACTAATTATGGTCCATGAATATTATATGCACACAAAAAGAAAATATCAGAGCTACGTTTTCTAAATGTTCGACATAACATACCAGCAAAAATTGTTATTATAGCAATGATCACTAAGAAACGTAAAGGTATTTGAATGGGTTTGATTTTTGTTGTTTTATTACTAGCTATTTAATTTTTTTTAAACGATAGCACATTTGCTGATGAATTTTGTAAAGACTTCATCTTTTTCACTTAACTTGACTTGGCAGTAAAAGTAAACTCTTTGTGAGCATCTACTATTCTACGCATTTCCACATCGGAACACATTTTGGTAGAATATGAAATGTTTTTCTCTAACATATGGAACTTTTGTCCCTAGCCAAAGGAACGTATGAAACGCTATGTTTGTTACTTGCATTCAGATTAACACTTGCTGGAGAGTTTCCGCGAGTACACAATGCCGGTTTTGTTTATATTTCATTACGTTTATTGCTTTGGCAAGCAGCAATTTGACCCTCTGGCATTCATCTGGCACTTATAAGCGTTTGTACTGATTTACTGAAAACTTGTGGTGCAAGCAAGTGGGTAAGTGGGTGAAAGCAATGAGAAGTGCTTGCTTGAGAACAACCGGTGCAGCTAGACAGTTGTTGCTCTGCATAAGTTTTCATACTGTATACATAATACGTTTTATTATATTGTATTAGGATATATGCTTAATGAAAGTGTGTGTATGCAATTTGCGACTTTTAATTCTCAAAAATGTGCACATCTAGAATAACTTAATATTTAATTTCGCAAAATAAATAAAAAAGCTAATTTATTGTAATAATTCAATATACTAACAACATGCCAACCAATGTTTTGCAAAATAGTTTACATCAGCTTAAGGGTAAATTGGCATTCAGTTTTGCTTTAGTTGCAAGTAATGTTATCCTCTCATTGTCTGCTTGAATCACAGCATCCACTATTAGTTTACACGTTTAAGCCGAATTTATTATTAAACACCTGCAAAAAAGTTTGACCGAAATTATAGTAACATTCTCAATGCATTAAGATTAAGACAAGCAAAACGTGCATTTTGAAATAAAAGTTGCATTTGTACCTTCCTCAGCATAGCTACAGTTTGACACATCTGGCATATCATTTGGTTGTTTGAGTTTTCTCATGAAGCTAAAGACAACAGAGATTTCAAAAAACTTATACAGTAGTACAATAGAACTCATCCAGACACGTGTTTGGTTCGACTCGCTGGATATTTTAGAATATGAATCAACCCAGCTTGCAATATGAACAACTAATAGGACAACGGAGGGTATCATCCATATCATGCATCCAATGTAACTTTTCTAAAAACAAATATTTATAAATCATATTTAATTATTTTGCATTACAAGTTTATTTTAACAAAATTGTTTTAAGTATTTTAATTTTTTACGTTTTTAGCAGAATATCCCAAAATGCACGCAAGCACAATACACAGTAGACATATTAAAAGGGGATAAACCAAGTAAGTTGAATATCCGATTTCTGCAAATGTCTTCAAACCTGAAATTATGGGAACAAAATATATTGGGAAGAAGGTATGGAGATAAAATGAATGGATTGAAACCGTTGAAATTAAAGTGCCAGGCAAATAAATGATCAGAGCAGCTGAGGTAGGATTACCTTTGAAACGTAAGTAAATGACTACAAGCTGATGCGTAAAATCTATGAGAAATAATCCGTACAAAATCTGAAATATACCAAAATTGCATACTATTTTTGTAAAGAATTTTTGACCTTATATACTAATTATTTTTCCTAATGGAAACTTACAAAGTCTATCGTGGCATAGCAAAGTATCCTGTTTCTTCGAGTTGTACAACAGCAAGTACCAGCCATTGTGTTTTACAAAAACCAATGAGCAGCTTTGGTCAGTTTTGTGAAGATTAGCTTTTGCTTTAAAATAGTCTTGAATTTTATCTCACTTCCGATAATTTATTTAATTGTGTTGCTTTATGCAGTTCCGTGAAACGTACAAAGTGAGGAAACGTCTTTTTAGTGCTTACTTTTTCTAGCTCAGTCTCCAATCAACTGGTAATTTGCTAATACATTAATGCATGCTTGTTGCTTGCATTGTCTAATGCTCAACTCGCCATAAAATCTGGGATGTTGGCTCCGCTGCAATCGCCATTCTGCAAAGTGATCATGTGCTAGCTTTTGTGAGTTCTATTATCGATTGAATTTTCGGATGCTGCAAGTAATCAAACTTTCAAACTCAAAACATGGCAAATAATCACACTTTCAAACTTGGAAAATGTGCAAGTAATCAAACTTTCAAACTCAAAACGTGGCAAGTAATCACACTTTCAAACCGATTTTCGATGGCAAGTAATCAAACTTTCAAACTGGTACGAAGTCTACATGATTGAACGTGTAACGGGTAAATGGGAATTTCGAAGGCGGCGAAGCCGCCGAGAAAGGGCGCGCTTGGCTTGCCAACGGCAAGCGCGCAACCTGTGAACTGCTTTGTTCTAACATATTTGTTTTAATTTTCGCGAGCGCAGCGAGCAGCACAGCCTACTAAACTGCGCTTTATACAAAAGTTGGATTGAATTTCTGTTGGAAAGTTTGATTACTTGCCATATAAAATCAGTTTAAAAGTGTGATTACTTGCCATATTTTGAGTTTGAAAGTTTGATAACTTGCACATTTTCCGAGTTTGAAAGTGTGATTACTTGCCATGTTTTTAGTTTGAAAGTTTGATTACTTGCAGCTCCCTGAATTTTCTCGGCTCACATAGTAAACAATGAATAAAGTGTTTCTCTTTGTTTGGAATTAACGCTGGAACACTGCAGAAAGCGAAATACTTTTATAAGTAGTCAACGTGATATTTACCGTCACACATCACATCGAACGCATAAGATGAAAGGAAAAACAAAAAATAATCCGGCGTATACACGCACGTGACAAAACTTTATATTGTGATCTTAATTTCCGCTGCAAAGGCACTTACGTTTCTTGTGTTGACAACTTGCTTACTGCATGTCAATAAGCAGAGCACAAAAATCGATATCTGAAGTATGCAAAGTCACTGTCAATGAATTTTGAAAAATATTGCACTTTCGTCCATGTTCTTTCTAAATTATGCATAATGAAAGTATGAATACAAATATGCAATGTAGTGAATAAATATAATATGCAGTGTGATGAGGTTTAAAATTTTGATATTTCATAAGTTGAATGATGTGAAATATGGCATAAGCACAATTTTTAATCAATTAATTGTCGCAATGCATTTCAACTGGATTTGCAAAAAGTGACACTGAAAACAAATTTTATACAATGACGTAGGTTGTCAGTCAAAGACATACTGGCAATTTATCAAGAACTGATATTTATGTTACAGTATAAAGTATTAAGATTTATTTGGTGTTTTACGGGTACGGTTATTTAAAACGACTTTTACATTTTGTTATAAAGTTATATTTACACTTCACTTTGTTACAAAACATACTTGATAGATAATTATTTAAAAGACTAGATTATAATATATATTTACATGCATCCATAATTTAGACGAAACTTTGTATTGTTATTTAATAAATGATACTTTGGAAAAATCTTCTTAGACCAAAGTTTTAAAATATTATTTCAAGCGATACCTAATTGGAATAAATAATCCTTTTTAGACATCTTTTTTCAGGAATCAATCAATTTGCTTAAGATTTTTTTGTAGCACTATGTTTTTTATCTGCGTGAAAATGTCCTGAATGTTTTCCTTATCTAAGGCACAAGTAAAGTGCGAATGTACATCTATACCGTCCTTAACGTTTTCTGCATGTTGCTCAAACAAACTTTTAATAAACTCTCTTGCCTGAACGGAATTCCCCTTTGTTCCCCTATATTCCGGAAAATAGTCGACTAAATGAAAAAATGCTATTTTTTCTTCAAACAAGTCCATCTTATTAAATAACAGAATCACAGGTAAACGATTGTACCATATGCAATATTTATAAAGTGATGCTTTAAATTCTGATGTTGAATCTTTCATACGGGTTTCGTCATTTGATTCTGCAAAGATATTGTCGTATTCATTCAGTGCGACAAGGAAAATTACGCAGTGTAGTATGTCTTGAAAAACACCACAATTGCGTAACTTTTTCATAGAAAAATAATCCATTCCACTAATATCTATTATTCGATGCACACTTCCATCCTCAAAACTAAACACATGCTCAACTATTCCAGAAGGAGTGGGCTCACAAGCCCGAAGAATGTCTTCCTCAGTGGGTAAATAATTTGATGATGCAATTCTGTCTAGACTATCAAAGAAGTACTTGGCCGAATCCGTTAGTTGTTGTAGGTATATTATCCTTCTTCTGTTGTAGCATTCTTGAATACCAATGTCGGCCCATAAATCTTTTATTATGGTTACATCTTCAGATCCAAGTGTGGCCACAGTTTTGCTCCTTTCACTGTAAACTGCTTTCAACTTGCAAGCATTCTCCCTGTTTGAGTTATCTCCGTATGTAATTTTCAGTTCTTCCATAGCTTCTATGATGGTCAGCATAGCTTTCAGAATGGTTTGATGAACTGGTATAATAAAAGCTTGTTTATCTGCTTTAGAATAGCCTCCACCATAAATAATTTTCATTTGCTTGAGGAAAGTTGATTTTCCAGATTCACAGTTTCCCAACAAGAGATACTTGAAAGTTCTTTCTGCCTCCTTTTTATCTTTTGCCAACTGCTTTTCTATTTGTAAGTGTTTCAGTTTCTGCTCCTTTTCATTTGTTGTTGGTGTGAAGAAAGCCATGCTTGTTTATCACTTAGCACACAAACAAATTTAAGTTGATAATGCGATCAGAGAAACTTTTTCTCCTTCTACTCTCCAACTTTCAAGATGATTTTGTTTCTTCTTTGTCAGTTTTTCCCAAGTTTGTATGTTACGTATTTTTTCTGTAGAATTTTCTCACTTTCAAAATATTTGTGAACACATCAATTCCGTGGCTCTGATTTAACAACAGCAGCTGATGCGCTTTGCAAAAAGAAAGCAAAATGATGTACACTGCACTGAATACTATATTATACATAGCACTTTTTGCGTAGTAATACAACTACAAGCGTTTGTTGAGATAAAGTGAAGGTCATGCGTTGATTTGTGGAAAGTGTTGGTTCAGGTGTGCAGTAAAAGACAAAGACAACTCGTACGTTACACGATCTACTAAATTGCATACCTATATGACTGAAGTAGTATGGTCTATAGTATGTTTTATATATATAGTAGATAGCCTGACAAGTTATGTAAACATAAGCATGATAAAAAAGACTTGTGTTTGATTAATCCCACATTTTGCATAATTGCTTTGGAAAGACTACTCAGAAATTGGATTTGTAAATATACTTGAAAAAATAATATAAGTATTAACATTGCAGTAGACTAGAAATAAGTACCAGTGTGGTAAAACATTTTATCTTTAATTTACAATGATGATAACATTGCGTATTGCAATAACGACCACAACCACCATGTAACAATGCGATTACGGGTAATAGCAATGAGCATATTTTTTGTTTCATCTGTAATTTATTTATATCAAAGCATACATCATATCTGATATCCTTTTTAAATTTATCAACACATATTATATACCTTACTTTTTGATTTTATCACAAGATGAAACAATTAAATGAGACATTTATGTAAATGAGAATTCAGTTTCATTATCAAGTATGTACTAAAGTCTGTAAAGTAGAAATTTACGACAAAATGACAAGATATTGTCCTTCGAGAAAAAAACTTTAGAATAAGCTTATTGAACTTACGTATATAAGGTGTGTGTCCATTTTATTGTTTTCAAATATAATATATCGGAATACCTGTAATATTTCGGAAAAGCGTTTTGCTGGTTAACAATCGCACACGTGGTGTTCACTTCATGCCAGTAAACGACACACTTATGTAAACAAAGAACGCACAAAGCGGTACTCCAATTAGCAGTTATATTTACTTGAATTCTAGGTTTTAAAGAATATTATGGTGTGTGTGTACAATCAAATGTTTGCCTCGTACTAACTTACATTTTTCAGGACAAGATTTTATTCAAATTTAAAGAATAACAAGCACTCACGTTACATGATACAACATGCATTTCTAGTAAACATCCACCAAATGTGAAATCTCATGAATAAATTAGCAAATTTGGAATATCATGTGAGCATTAGCACCCTGAAATTTTTGAGCGAGAATTATAGTTACAAAACTTTACAGAAATGTGTTTTCACCGCTTAAATGTATTTATATTCTGGTTAAACCTTCTTGGGTTTCAAAATCCTGACGCTAGACTAATTCAGACAAATCCCAGTAAAGTCTGGAAATTCTTTGATATCTTCCAGCCTTGCACAATTCAGTTTACTTATCCGTCCCACAACAACAACCTAAATGCTACTAGAGTGTTTACTCTATATAACACATTTCTGGACAAGTGCCGATTTTATCAAAACTGTGTAAGCGTTCATACAAACAAACTAATTCAAAGTGGGAATGATTCAGAATATTCCGAGTCTAGTATTTATGAATTAAAGGACAAAGAAAAACTAATTTTGCATCAAGTGCATCTAAAGGCAGCATCCGTTCAAAAACTTTCTCCAGTTTGTAAAGTTACTTTGCCAAGTTCCACAATTATAAATGGAAGCATTAGTTTGTCAAATTCAGATTACACCTGGTTTCAAACATCGAGTACACCAAATGGTGCTAAAACAAGACATATTATCAGCTCGGTTCATGATTACGTTTTTGTTACAGCAGATTTATCAGATTCTAACAAGTTGTCTATGCTTATTCCAGCAAACTTTGCTCCAAAATTGTTTTATATAAGCGAAAATATTATTCAAACTGCTTGCATTGGTTCAATGAGAACAGTTGGTACAATGAGCAATGACAAAACAGCTTTCAACAGTTTACGCGTACATGAATATTATTTGATGAAAATTTCATTCTTGTGTCAGTATTCTTTTACCATCTATCTCTTTGAGTTAAATCGCTTGTGGAAAAGTATTCATAAAAATCCCAATAAGCATACTTTAAAATCTCAGAAGAATACATACTCAGTTTACAGTTTTAGCAGCCTACACCTAAAATATTTTGTTGTGGATACTATTTTTGATTATCACAATTTAAGTAGCCTAGAATTTGTGAACATACCTACAATACATCAACTCACTCCACTGCGTGAATGGGCTAGCCTATACAGTCCTTATGGATTTAATTTGAAATCTGGAACTTTACGATATTTTGCTATAGTTCGAAAAGAGAATTTGAAACGTGCCGATTTTGAGCGTATATCTTCCATAGTAGCACCTTTCTCCAGTTCAGTATGGTTGTGCGCTTTAGCTATTACATGCGCAATTTTTATTATACTTTACAAAGTCAGTTCTAATACGTGCTTTTATACATTTTTCTGGCTATATGCAACTATTTTGGAGCAAGACACAGTTTTCAAAGCCATTTCAAAGAAAAGTGTTTGTCAGCTAATTGTTATCATTTGGCTGTTCTACAGTCTCCTTTTTAGAAATTTTTACACATTTTCAATGTATTCCGATATGGCAGCAACGCCTAAACCTAATAACCTTCCAGTGTCACTAGAAGATTTAGTAGAACGACGATCCGACGTGCAGCTTTTAATGCCTTGCTGTTCAAAAAACCGACTGCAGACTCAATACTTAAGTGATCATTTAGCACATCGTCTTGCATTTGACCAATTTGACACATGGATCAACCTTTTAATGAACACAGATAGAAAACGATTAAAATGTAAGGATATGCTGAATCGAAATTGGAACCAAGATTTAGTGTTTTCTAGAGCAATTGTTGATGATGATGGAAATGTTTCTAAAGTTGTACTTAAGAAATCAGATAACTTTATTGTTGCCATGTACACTACAGTATGTCCGGATATGTCTGCTGTTGCAACATTTAGTTTACAAGGTGATGCTTTGGTTTATGAAAACAATGAACAACTGCCATATTCCATTCCACGTTTTACATCCTGGTCTAGAAATGCTTATTTTACGGAAATGTATTTAGAATCGTTGTCATCACTAATTGAATCGGGCATAATATTTTACATAGAATCTGTTGATATTACAATACGACACCGTGATATACTTAGTACAGCTTATAATCGGACAAAATTTATAAATCATTTTACAGTAGCAAGCAATATTGCTAGTAATGAAATGATTCAGCAAGCTTATACCGGACAAGATAACGTATCCAATTATAAGATATACCGTGGACTTCTGTTTGACATTAATACTTTTTCAAGTGCAAGTTTCGATGATTTATTTGTGGTTTGGATGCTATTAGGAGACTGTTTGTTAATATGTGGTATTACTTTAATTACAGAAATTTTGTTAGTGAATGGTAAACGGTATAATATTGGTGTAAGCGTGTCTATAATCCCAGAATGTTATAAAAATTAATAATTAATAATTCTAGAAATTAAGAAGTGAACTTTAAATTTACACATAAGAATAGAAATTAAAACAAACAATCAATATAATTCTAAGTACATTTAAAAACACTCAACGTAAAATGTGACGTAGTACTAGCATCAGCTGTGTGAAACAACGACAAAAAAGCATAAATGATCTGATGTACATGTCACGTTTATCAGGAATGCGTACATCGTTTTGCTTCACTTCATGGTCTGGCAAACCGTCCCATGGGATCCAAATGGAGCACCTGAACAAAAAATGATTTGCAAATGTTTAGTGAATTGCATGAATAGTTCAAAAAAATAAGTTTATGCGAAATATATTATACGAATCATAAATATTGCCTTGTTAGGAACTTACATTCTAGTGTGTCACAACACACAGGTGTAAAGTCAGTTGAGTCAGTTATACAGAGATCTCCGACTTCCCCACATTTGCCTTTCTCAGCAATACTTCCAGTCGAAATGGCCATAATATGAACAATAGTTATCATTAGTATAACTAATACTGCTGATAA